>JBCFYV010002417.1:0-37739 GCA_039000515.1 Timema cristinae
GTTTAGTTTAAAAATAAATGCCCTTAATCTAACAATTTTTTCTTACCTATAACCTTTGAATTATTAAATACTTAACCTTGAATACAACCTAATTAAATCTCCCTCAAAATTTCTTCAAGCTTAAAAACGCCAGCCAATCGGACCCTAACTGGGGGAAAATAGAATCAATAGAAAATTTTGTTCAAAATTATCAGTAACCATAGCTACAAAAATTTAGAAACATATGATTTGATATGGTAAGAAGGGTCGCTTGCCACAACATTTGTTTTTGTTATATTTGTCCATTTTCAACTAAATCTTGTAAGGAATATTTTCGTAATATTTCAAATGTTCTAAAATTTGCTAATATAAACTAGCCTTAATTTTTTTTTAATTTTTGAAGAATAAAACATTTTTTATTTTATACCATAGTACCCATATATCAATTTGAAAAAAAAAAAAATAGTTAGAGATTTTTAAATGCTGGTTTTTGTTAAAAAAAAATCAGTCATTAGTAAAAACTATAAAATAATTTAAATAATTGATATTGTTTAAAACTTACCATGTACCATTTTTAACTAAATCGTAAGGCCATTTTAAAACTATTTTAAATTTAAAAAGAAAAACTCATTGGTAAAACTCCCCTTTAAAGGGTGGGAAGGTGGGGGGGGGGGGGGGGGGGGGGGGAGGGGAGGGGGGGGGGCAGGGTCTAGTGATGTGATCTTAGGGCAGTATTTTTAAATTTTATAGCATAAACATTTTTGGCCAAAATAAATCAAGTATTTTTTCTATAGAAACATAGATTTGGTTTTCCTGCACATGCTAATCTAAAACGCTGTTCTTCAATATTTATGTCAAGGGTTTTTTCATTATTTTTTTGACTTTTTCTCTTAATTTAAAAAGTTTTGTCACCAAATAAAGCAAAAGCCATGACATATAATTCAAGAACTGTTGAGAATTAGCTTGTGCAGAAAGCTAAAATCTATGTTTCTTATGTAAGAAATATTTTTTCTTAGTTTGGCCAAAAAATCTTATGCAATAAAAACTGCAAAATTAATGCACTAAGCTCTCAGTCACTAGCAACCCACAACTTAAGCGATTTTTTTCCCCCAAAAAAACAAATATAAAAATGTTTTATAGTTTACCTGTGACTTCGCTCTCATTTAAGTCGGGTAGATAAACATTTCTTGAGAAACAAACCTAAATAAAACTAATTTGCACGCAAAGCCACAAACTATCTATATTTTTCAGTTTGTCTATATCACAAAACACCTCGTTGCCAAAAAGATTTAATTAAAATTAATTTGAGGACAGGCCCCCTTCTTCTGGAGAACTTATCTCTCAGGATATCAACCCTCACTTTTCCCCTAGACAGCGAGAGAGACGGGCGGCTCGTGGTCCGCGTCTCCCGTTGTGAACCCCCGCCCAAGACATCCACTCGGAGCTCACTGAATGGGATAACGCAGTGAGGATTTGTTTTGTTTGTTTGTAAGAGTTTTATTTATTTTGGGGACACATATATAAGATATAAACATTAATAAAACATTGAAACATAAAGGGCAGACAGTTAACACCAAACCCCGAAGGGCCTCGAAAACGGACACGACATGGGCATACAACACCAAAAATCAACGAGAAAAAAAATGGCCCGCGCAGTGAGGAGTGTCACACGCTGGTGCGCTGCTGCTGGCCAGGATCAGCCGGAGAACCGTACCCTTTGTTCCTCGTAACTCTGGTTGACGCCAGCAGGTACAAGCTCTGACCAAAGAGACGGTTAATTTTCGAAGTGCGAGTCACTTTCGAGTCTTTCCGGAGAAAGAACCTGGGTTAGCAGTGCCATCGCTGCCAAAGGTTTGGAAAATCCCTCCGATCCTGTTTCAGGAATGAAAGTGCGTCAAGTTTCGGAGGGGCACATACGTCAGCGGCCTGCCGAGCGTCCCCCGCTCGGAACCCGCCAGATGCACCAATTGCGGTGGCCCTCACCCCGCAAATGCCGCATCTGTGAGGTGCACAAACGATTTGTCGACTTTGCGCAAGCACTCGACCGTCGTCGGCGCACCGCCGCCGTCCAAGCCCCAGTAAACGTCCGGCCCCCCCCCCCCCCCCATCCCCCGGGTTTTGGGCCGATCTGCCTACTCATGTGTCACCCCCTCTTCTCCATAGCCCAGAACAAATATACAACAATACCAGAACAAAAACATACAAGTACAAACATAAACCTAAATTGTCAGGCGTGCTAACCCCCGCACCCATCGTGGCATTGTCACTTCTAGTACTTCGCCTCACCTTAAGGAAGAGATGAACGAGGAAAAAGTTGTAAATAACTTCTTGTTGTACATAAATAAGTGTTCTGTGTCGTCATTTGTGTGTGCAAACCCCCATAAAACTATGTCTCCAACCCCATAGACAATTAGGTTGGGTTTATCGGCTTTAGCAGCAAAAATACATTTCGGCTCTATAGACAGTCAATGTTTTTTGTTTTATCACTATTATCATTTTTTTGTATATAAAACTTTTTTAGCGGGTTTCAAAACCCGTGGGGCCCAATGGGGGTTGCCGTCTCATCACCCGCCTACTCTGAATAAGATAGGCGGAAAAACAATTCATTGAAATATTTGTATAACTGTGTTAAATGTGGGGGCACGTTCCTATTTTCTCTTTTAATAAAGACGCTATTTTCCAACCGGTCCTCGAACGGGGGGGCCGGGTTTAAAACCCGCAAAATTCCCCAGTTTACAAACTATCCTCCCACTGGTTCCAACCAGCCCCCCCAAAACCCCGTACCATCCCCAGCCAAATCCCCCAGAAATCCCATAATTCACTATGCCGCCCAAGGGGGGTGGGAATTTTCCCCACTCCCAAATTTCATCCCAAAAATTTTTTTTCCCCCCCCTTCCCCCAAATCCACACCAAACGGGGCTAAAAACCCCCCGGGAAAAAGCCAACTTCATTCCCGTCAGGGTTTCGTAAAATTTCATACATAATCCGGGATACTAATCGCCCCCCAACCGACCCCCAGACTCGCCGGTACATGATCGTTCCTGCCCCGGTGCGAACCGGGTTGGGCATTTTCCCATCCGTCCCTCCTTTTTTGCTCCCCCCCTTTTCTAAAGCCGTCTCTCGCCCTTCTTCATCTTTTTTCCTCACTCCCTCCCCCGTTTTTCATCCACAGCCCCTTCACAATTCCTTCACCTCCCCCCTCTCGCGGGGGAACCTTCACTCCCCCGGGGCCAATAATTTTTATTTTCCCCCTTTTTTTTTTTTCCCACCCCGTGCGGCAAAAATCGCCCACAGGGAATTTATTTTATTTTCTCACCGGGCTACTATAAATACTCGCCCTGGGGGAGTACAAAGTTTTTCTCCGCCCCTCCCCCCGGGCCTCAGCCGCCCGGGGGTCACTCCTCCCCGCTATTTTTTTCCTTTTCCCCTTTGTTTCTTTTTCTCCCCCTTTTGTTTCTGCTTCTGCTCCCTCTCTCTCCTTTAACTTTGTTATTTTTAACGTCCTGGCGACCAAAAAATTTTGGGTTTGGGTGGGTTTTTATACAAATTTTCCCCCCCCCCAACCAATGGATAGCACCTTCAACCCCCCAGGGCGCCATTTCTTTCTTTGTTTTTTTGTATTTTGCCCAAGTCTTGCCTTTTTTTTTTCGAGAGCCCTTCGGGCTGGGGGAAAACTGTCTTCCAAATTTTTCCATGTTTTTTAATTTATACTTAAAAATGTTTACGAAAATAAATAAAAACCTTACAAACAAAACAATTTTCAACCCCCCATTTTAAATTTGTCGAATGACGCCCAATTTTCACTAGCAATACACTAGAAATATATATAACTTTTTTTTTTATCTATTGTATTAATAATTAATATATAAAAAAAATAGTGACGCATTAAAAAAATTTTGCAAATAAAATTAAAAAGGCAATAATATATAAAACTTAAATATGTTTTTGACTAATCCTTAAATCTATTATATTTTTAAATTATATAACTTTTATTATATAAAATTATACAGTTATTTTTTTCAAACATGTAACTATTTTTTTTAGGTGTATTTTTTAACAACAGGGGCTATGTTACACAATGCCTTTTTTAAAAACTTAACTAATTTCCTCCTATAATTACAAAGCTTTCTCAGGAATTATTTCAACTAATACTCATAGTGTATTATAAAAAAACAATATACCCGTTGTAAAAAAATAAAAAAGATTTTTATGAATTGCCTTTGTCTTTTTTAAGTCTTCATAAAACTAAAAAACAAAATGTGAAGCCTTTTAAAGGAGATAACTCCTGGGGCAAAAAAACGTTACGTGTAACAAGTGGGCCTCCCAAAGCCAAAGGGTCAGCAGAGGGCCCGGGGGTAAATCACGACTTTGTTGGTAAAAATATCTACCGCAGGGGCTTGTGTTCTCCCCGTCCAAAAAGTACCTCTTTTAGCCTAGAGCAAACAGACTGACTCAAGCTACCCACCACATTTTCCGAAAAAAAAAATATTTTGTTAAACGTTTTTGCCTATTTTTGCTCATATGTGACCGAAAAAAGAACATTTTCTGTTAAACGGCCAATTTAAAAATATTTAATTGCGGGCCAACTTAGCCAACTACCCCCCACATATTGAAAAAAACAACATAAAAAAATTTTTTTAAGTCAAATTTCCCTTGTGTTCCTTTTTGCTCATATTGCCCAAAAAAAACATTTTGTTTAAAAATTTTGAAAACAGAGAAAAATTTAAATGGGGGGCAAAATTTAACCCTTTCCCCTTTTCAGCAACTTTTAAAAATATATTCAAGCGGCCAGCCAATTTTTAAAATATCAAAGTAACAAAATCGTATTCACGATTCTTTTTCTTTGTTTTTTGCCTATGGCCCCAACATAACGTTAGGGGTGTGAACTAGGCCTTTTAAAACATTTTAAAGAAGGCCCTCCAACAACTCAACAGCCCCCACAATTAAAAACAAATTTAAAAAAAATTTTTTTTTTCGCCATTTGTTTGGGGTTCTTTTTTGCTCATAGGCCTGGAAATTAACATTTTCCTAAAAATTAAAAATCTAGAAACATTTAATTGGCGGGGTAACTTAGTCTCCCTATACCAAAAAATGTAGAAAAAACAGTTCAATGGGCCCCCACATTTTTAAAAAACAAAACAAATTTGTTTTTCCCCACTAGTTTTTTTTTCGTTTGTGCTCATATTGCATGAACAGAACTTATGCTGTGAACATAGGGCCTTTTTTTTTAAAAATTTATTTAAGGGGATCAACTAGACTCAAAAACCCCAAAACATTTAAAATGTTTTTTAGATTTTTAATTTTAGAGCCAAAACCCTTTTTTTGGGACAAATGAGCACAAAACAAAAAAAAACGAATGGTGAAAAAAGGGAAATTTTTTTACATTAATTTTAAAAAAGTGCCGGGCCACTTGAACTCAATTTTCACATTTATTTTAGGGGGACTCAAGTTTTCTCCCACATTAATTTTTCTTTAATTTTTTAATTTTTAAAACACAAATGTCATTTCGGGCAATAACACAAAGGACACAAGATTGACTTAATAAATTTTTTTATGTGTTTTTTTCAATATGTGGGGGGCTAGCTTGAGCTCAAGTTAGCCCGCCACATATAAATATTTTCTAAATTGGCCAGTTTTCACAGCACAAATGTTCATGTTCGGGCACATATAGCACAAATAAGAACAAAAGATTAGACAAAAAAGGTTTTTTCAGCAATGTGGTGGGCCAACTTGAGTTACGTGGCAAACAGGCTAAATCTTCTCTTTCTCTCCTCTCCGTCGCACTCTACAAGAGACTTTGAAGGGTGGATTAGGCAGCAGTGCTTCCTCCCCCCATTCCTAATAATAGCAACGACCTTGAAGTAAACCATAACAAAAATTCATTGTTCCCACGGCAACTTCCTTTGGTTCTTTTCAAACCCATTAACATAATTTGTTTTGAGTTTCACGAGTTGTAGGTGGCACTTCTGTCTTGCTTCATCCTTTGCTTTATATAGATTAAATAATGTAATGATTGTATATTTTTTGTATTAAGTTTAGTGATATCTAATTTTTTAATTAGTATTATTCATCTTCATTTTTGAAAGAAAGATTTTTACTATAAAATAATGAATCGAGGACAAAAATGTGCATACCGCGCCTGCTCAATTACACGTGTGATTATGGTATTTTTCCTAAATGGTTTCCCTGTTTTCCACGCAAACGGAGGTACTTCTCATAATTCATCTTCCTCATACCTACCTTCTAATTGCTATTAAATGCTGAAAGCATTGACTGGCGTGAAGATACAATGAAAAAACAACACTACTAGAGCTTACTCTATTTACTTGAAAAACATATTTTAGACAGTGAAAATACATCATATTCAAATATAATAGATGTACATTTTTGTATAATTATAATTACATTTAAACTTGAATTAACATTTTAAGATAAATCTATACTACTATATTGACTTAATAATATCAAACGAGAGACTCCTTTAACACACAGGCTCAAAAAGTATTCATTATTAACATTATATATATATATATTATATATATATATATATAAATTATATAAAATATAATATCTATACCTTTTTAAAGTTTTGAACTAAAAGTTTAGTACCCTTTAATTAAATAAAAGCTAATGGATATACTTTTGATTTTTTCACTTGACGAGAAAAGGGGCATTTATAAGTTCATAAAAACCATTGAAATAACTATCAATATTTTATAAATTTAAATTTTATTTTATGTAAAATGACCTCTCACTAAGCGTTTACTTAGAACCAAAGGCGCACTCAAGGGTTGAGTAAACGGGGGATCTTCTCCCATACCCCCAATAATTTTTAATACAAACATAAATTATTTTCTTTTTAATAAAAACATTAACACGAAATGGGCTAACATAGGGTTCCTTTTTAAACTTGGTTTAAGACTTTATATTTAAAAAACACACACACACATATTAAAAAAATCCACTTATATCTCATTTAAAAAACACAACCAATAGCTTTCCCTACTTGTATACAAGAAAATTATAACTATACCACCATTCGGAATTAAGTTCTTTTAGTTTTAAGTTTCTTAACACAAATATGGGTTTTTACACCGATACCTCACTTAAAAAAGACTTTAGAAAACACTCCACCCCACCCAATTGGGTTAAAAATTAATACAAAGTACTTTTGAACTGACAAAACTACCAGGCGTGTTTCAACACATTTTAACATAATTGACTTAGACCCGGGGTTCTCACATTTTTGACCTAAGGGGGCCTTGTAAAGAGAAAAGAATGGCCGAACTCTCATAAAAAATTTACCAGTATTATGACATTCAATAATTACATTTAAACTCACAATCTTTTATTTTAATACTTTAAAGAAAATAAAAAAAAACACACACCCCCACTCCGGCCCACTCAAAAACAATTATTTTTGAATGAAATGATTTAAAGAACCGTAGCACAGCTTAAATACCCTACCATTTTTTTATTTTTTACAGAGGTGAAATTTTTTTTTTTCACGTAAATGGAAAATTTGCTAAAACCAAAAACCGACTAAATTTTATTTCATACACAGCCAAATTTTTATCCAGTTGGTAGCGTTTTTGATCTGAGCAAAGGTCCCTTTTCGTTTCCCCGAATAAATAAAGAAAATCAAACCCCAGATACCCAAAAAAACTTAAACTCTAAATTCTCAAAGGGGGTTGAAAAAGGGGGTCCAAAATCTAAAAAAATAAAAAACACTACACTAAAGTCAGTGCGTTAAAATTGATTTTGGCAGCCCGTAAATGCACCACTTCCAATAACAAAAATAATCTGAACATTTAAAAATGAAACCCATGAAATCAAGGGAGGGGGGGGGGAAAAAAAAGGGAGTCACGGGGGGCCCCCCTTAAACAAGATTTTTAAAGGTTTTTGAATGACATGTTGATGGGGGGTAGGGAGGGGGGGGAAACCGAAGGGTTTTGGGGCACCGATTTGGTGGGGGGGGGGGGGGGCGGGGGAGAGCACGGTTTTTTTCTTTTAAACCGGGGCAGTTTTTTGTAGGCAGGGGATGGGGGGGGGGGTTTAAAACCCCTGACTGAGAGATGTGAGGGGAAGGGGGGGGCACACGGTTTCAGATACGGGGGCACATGAAGATTGGGTAGGGGTTTGGGGGTGGGACTGGGGAGGGGGTTTTTTTGGTGCAATACAACACATTTTCATAATTGGGGGGTGACTGAGAGGGGGACTTATATTTTTTTGGTGCAGATACAGGGCAGGAAAAAGGGTTGTCTCTCGCACTGCCCGGGTGTTTTTTTTTCTCCCTCTTTCTCACGGACTAGCGTATACCCAAAGTCGGTTTTTTTTGGGGGGTAGCTTTTGGGTAAACATATATTTCCCCTTTCTCTTCTAACCCTAGGTCCCTCCTACAAAAATTTGGGAATTTAAGGATATGACAATATTATCCCCCCCCTAAATAAAAAATACAGTTTTTTTTAAAACCAGTAATTCTTAATAAAACTAAACTATATTCAGTACAAATTTTCCTCTCTCTCAAAGTTTTATCTTTCAACTACACAACATATGTTTTTCACCATTAAAAGATCTATTTTCGTCGCCTAGATAGATCAGTCCGCTTTCGACGCTTTAAACCGACTTCTGTTCCGCGCCAAAGTTTTTACCTAAGACGCCTTTACCCACATAGTCCGGGGCACGATGTTTGGGTCTCCCCCAATTTGCTGATCCCTCGTCTCCTTCCAGGGGCGAACGTTTACCCCCTATTTTCGAGTTCAAGATGCTTTTGACGCGTCGTTCCTCCCGCTCGACCATCCAGCTCAAAAGCACAAAGCTCTTTTCAACAGGGGGCGTCTTGCTAGAATTTCGGCCTCTCCCCTTCCTTCAGCTTGAGACGGAAAATGGGTGTTTAACTTTTTCCGACGGCTACTCGCCCACTTTTCCGGGTTATGGCATCCAGCCAGGGGACCGAAGAGTCCAAAAACCGCTGTAACCCTTCTCGGGCTCCGCGATTTTATAAAACCAACTCTGTCTGAATCTTAATTTCACTCATGTCCTCCAACGATAAAACCAACCCCTAAACATTTTTGAATGAGATCTCTCCCCACCTCCCGGTCCTTTAATGCCGGGGTGGGGGGGAACATACCCTCGCCCCCCTCTAATCCTTCAAAACGATCCACGAATTTTGTTCGATCGAACCCTAACCATTTGACACCCCATTTCCGAACTCTGACTACTTCCCACAGGTAACCAGGAAACGAAGTTTTTCTAATTTCCTTTAGCGAGAAACCCCCGTTAGGTTCCCTTCAATCTTCGAGTGGGAAGTCCGGTTTAAATCCGCCACCTTGCATTTTAAAAATTCGTCCCCATTTTTCAAAACCCTTTTTTACTTCTGATAGGGGACTAACGGCCACTTTAAATACGTTGGGTGTGGCAAGATGATTGCCAAACACCCTATGGTCTACTTAAATCCCATCATGACAAAGATGGGGAATTTAAAGGGTTAAAATATCTTTTTCTTAATATTACATTGAGGGGGTCTTAAATCCCTGGAAAAGACATATCCACTCTACCCCCACACAAAGGGGGTTCACTCCCCAAGGGGTTTAGTGTCATCGGGGTGACGACGCTCGGTCTCGGGGTATACAGTTTATTTTCTTTAAACCGATGGGCTGAGCGTAAAATTGGGAATTACATTGAACAATTTTTCTTAGTCTTTTTAATCCCCCTTCTCAAACCCTTTACGGGCTGGAAAAGGGTTAAAAATCTTTCCTTATCCTTCAAACCAGATGGCCTGGCTTTAATCCCGGAGGGGGGTGGGGGGCCTCGAGAGACAGGTTTCAATCCCTGACTTCAATCCTTTGTCCTGACAAATGATTACCAAAACACCCCAATCAAGCTTCACATTACAACACTATCATACATCACCACAACTACATCACAAATATCATACATTTTCAACACTATCATACTTACAACACTATCAACACACCACTATCATACATCACATTTCAACATAACATACATTACAACACACTACAACTCACCACTATCATACATTTTCAACAAAACTATCATACATCACCACTATCATACACACATTCAACACATCATACTGCAAAAAACCCCCCCTTAAATCTAAAGGTAAAGGGAGAAATTAGGTAAAGATTTCCTGAAAGAACAAAAATTTTATTTTTTCAAAAAAACAATAACAAGCTGCAAACAATCAACACCACGTGAACCCTTTTTTCCCTCCACGCGGAAATCACTTACTTCAAAGGAAACAAAAACTTACCTCCCAAAACAAATCCTTCATAAACCCAAAAAGGGTAACGGCCGGGATCCATGCAGGGTCTTTGGTTATTTTCTTTAAAATTTGTTATTTCCCTAAACGGGTTACTCTAGGTTTAATTACCCCCTAGAAATAAATAAATCTTTTTACAGACGCCCTAGCAAACCACGTCATAGCAATCAAACAAGGCCACAAGGAAATAAAACTTAAAAAACCCTAGGCTTTAATTTGGGCAACAAAAAAGCCCGGGAAAAGCTATACTTAAAATAACAAAGCCGGGTTCAAACCCCGGGACCTACAATCCAAGCAAAAAGCAAATTGGAAAATGAAAGACTTTTGAATGGGGGCCCAGACCCTGGATATAAGCGGGGCGAAAGCGACGGTCTAACCCCCACACGATAAGCGCGTAGCAAGTCATATTCAAATAAACAAAGAAAATAACAAAGCCCAAATAATTTTAGAAAAAATTCCCCCCATGACGCCGAAATAAAATTTTGTAGAAAGTAATACCCCCGAAACCCAGTCCTGCCCTCACCTTTTACCCGACCGGGGGTATAAGTGACCGAATCCCGGTACCCTAGTATTTAAAAACAAATATAATTCTCAGAGAGGGGGGGGGGGATCGAAGGAAAGGAAGGTTGGAGAACATTACAAACAAGGGGGGAGAAGGTTCGAGACCTATCAAACCCTAGCACCTTCTCGAAGCTCGGGAAAGGGGGAAACGAACTTTTCATCCATCTTCTCTCCTGGCCGAACACGTGGTCGAGCCTCTTTGCCGGCAGCCACACCCCTTCAGTCACCATGTTTTTGGCGAAGCGTAGGTCGCCGTAAAGCTAGTGCCGCTGTTGACTCGTTGGCGTCCCATTGGCAGGTTGTTACCATGAGTCGTTACACGCTTCCCATTGTTGCCCCATTTGGGTGAGTGTTGTTACAATGTAATTTTTTACATCCTCCCCCCCGAGGGGATGTCAGAAGGAGTCCCACATAGGGTAAGGGCGGGCGGAAAATTTCCCTGCCGTTATGGCAGCAATGGGAGATGACCCACACAAACCCTCATACATCCTTGGATCCCCTCAGGGTCAAGTATAAAGCCCACCCGATGCCTCTGCAGATCGGGAGTACTCACCCGGGAGTACTACACGCAGGGCACTGACGCCTCGCTCCCTTCTTTCTGACGCCCTTTGAACTGAACCGTCCCACAATCAGTCGGCCCACCAGCCTCCGTTTTCTAACGACGCGTTTCGATATCCCCCCCAAACCCAAAAAGGGGAAAGGGGGGGGGGAATGAAGACCTCTCTGAGAACAAATAAACACTTTTTACAAAAATAATAAATGTACAGCAACAATGCTCTGCCCGGGCGCTGGCGGGCGCAGTCCACAATCCAGTTCATCCGGCATTTATGCCACCACATGAGGCTATCCTCCCAGTACACAACGGGAACAAGATGTTCAAAAGGGGCAAGCACTGCATCATCCCCTTTTTCATAATACGCGCGCACACCGCGATGGTTTCTTCCAATTCCAGAGCCCACACTCAACAAACACTAACCATTAGAAAAAAAGAATTTGGGGTGGGCCTACCCCAAAATTTTGAACAATTCCAATTAACAAATAAGCATAACCTACAAAAACCCCAAACTTTACACAATACCTTTAACCTATGATAATTCCTAAAATTTTACTCCATTTTACATAAAATAATACAAAACCAATAACACGCCCTCCTTTTTTGCACAACTGGACTCCTACTCACCCCCTTGGGGTGCTAACGGGCGCGCATTACAAAAGGGGTCCGCAATTCCACTATAGGACTGAGAGGGGCGTTAGGACTGTCGATTGCCATGGCCCACTCCTTTGAATGCCACTTACCGACTCTTGTCCATCGCCAGCTAAAGGGGGAACCCTTTACAAACTACTTTGTCACCCACAAAAAACGGACAGGAACTCCCCTTTTTAATAGCGCTACTTTCCTTCTAACTTAAAAATGTTTATGGGCGAGTTCCATTTCTCTTAAAAGGGCGGTCCGGGGCTCAGATAAAAGGGGGGTCAACACCCACTGGTTAAAAAAGGGGGTTTTTTAAAAAACCCCCTATTCAAGAAGACCGAGGCAGGGGGGCTCCGACTGCTCTGTACGCAGAGTTGAACGCGACGTTCAGAAAGTCGGGTCCTTGCCCAATGAGATGGTCCTGGTGTGAAAATAGTTAGCGCCACATTTAAATTCCTAAAAAAAACCCCAAACGGGTTTTGGGAAAAAGGGGGTATAGGGGCTGGTTTCCGGTTTGACCCCCCAAAAAAACACATGTTTTTGAAAGCCTTCGAACGAAACAGGGCCTTTGCACTAACCACAACCTTAGGGTTCAAAACCCCCCCAAAAACCCGCCAAAAAGGGCTTTCACATCAATTTCCTTTCATTTTCCTGGGGGGGAATTAACACCAAAATTTAAAAAAATCATCCACACCCCAAAATAGACGGTTCCCTGGGAGAACGCGAAAGGGGGCCCAAACATATCAACAAAAACTTTCCCCCGGGCTGGGGCAACGCCCGCAGAATGAAACCAAATTTCGAGTTTTGTGAGGGGTTTGCCCTTTTGGGCGGGCCCACATTTTCCACCCTTTCCCTTATCCTTGGGAATTGGCCAATAAAACCCCTTTGGGAAACTTTCCCTCATTTTGGCACCCCAAACCCACCCAAAACAGAATCGTGGAAAACTAAGTAAAAAGGCCGATTTCTGGGGAATTAGTATTGGGTCCCCCCAATTTTATCCAAGAACCCTTGCGCGGGGCGATATTTCCCAATTTTCCCCCTTTTCTAATCCTATCTACGAGCTGTTTAAAAAAATTTCACCTCGGCCTATGAGCACCAATTGAAATAAAAGATTCTGGGTTTGGGGTAATCACCCTAGCGTTCCCCCTCCGCTTCATCCCTACGGGTCAAATCCTCTCCACCGCACAACGCACACTACAACTTTCTCTTTACCCGCACATAGGGGTATGAAGTCAAACCTAAAAGCCTCCAATCCACGCCTATTTCCCAACTTTTTTTGGGGGGTTCCATAGCCAGTCACGCCATGTTGTCTGAACAGGGTCAAACTTCTAAGCCTAGTAGTCTAGAACTTTTCTACTGCAAAACACAACCTACATTCCTTTTCGTACTACTGTATTTTTTTTTCAGCAGCTTTTAAAGGGTCTTGCTGCGAACGCTACCGGGCCAATCCTCATTTGCTGCGAAAGCACCCCCGAGGGGAATTACGACGCATCAACATGAAAATAAAAGGGAGGGGGAAGTCGGGATGCGCAATACCGCCCGGGGAACAAGGGCCGTTTTAGGGGGAAAAACATCATTTTGTTTCCCCCCCCACCAAAACACCCCTTTTCTTAAGCTGTTTTCGGGGAACTAACTCAAGAAGAGGGGAAAACCGGGGTAATATCCACATCCCCCAAAAAACCAGAATTCCCTTTAAATTTTTCGGTAGGGGAAATCAAAATACTTGACCGCTCAGGGTCAACACAAAATTTTCCCCGGGGGAAAAACATATCCCAATCGGGGCAACCCTTACCCAGTAACCTTTTCAGGGTTAACATGAGTCCGCAAGCGCAGACTTTTAAAAACATTTTTTTTCGGGCCAAAAGCCTAAATGAATTACTAAAAATGCAAATTCATCGGTAATTGAAAACAAATTTAAATTTTAATCGGAAAAATATGATCTAACCTCACTAAGCGCTTGCCCCCCCACTAATGCCCAAAGGGGCCGGGTTTAAAATTTATAAAACCGCCCCCGGGTTACAAAGGCGGTAAAAATTTTTTGATGGGCCCGAAGCGCGCATTGGAGAACTACGTTAAAACAATAACTTAAACCTGGGTTTACCAAGGGGGGAATCCGACCCTTGCTAGGGACGGGTAAGGGCAAAACAAGTTTTCTTTTTAAGTTTTCCGATCAACAATGGGGCATGCCCCTTTGCCCTTGCGGGAAAATAAACGGGGGTGGGATAAGGATTTTAAAGGCAATGACTCCTTTTTTTTCTAATCGAAAATCAACCTAAAAATCTCCATTTTTGGGGGGAGGCCCGAGATCCCTGACCGACGGGGGTTTTCAAGAGCAACATGCGAAAGGGGGAAAATTTGCATTTTTTCCCCCCCCATCATGATTACATCAGAAAACCGGGGTTTAAATACCCTTTGAATGGCCTCTTTTTCCCTATCCAAAGGAAACAACTGGGGGCGTTTTTTTGGCGAAAAAACAAATTCCCCTGGCCAAAACTAAAAGGGGACAATACTTTTCCCATATCCAACCTACGTTTTGGTCTAAACAAAAAAAACTTCCCCAAAATCTGTCAAACGGGGGGGTCGCACACGTAAAAGGAACGTTTTCCAAGAAAAACCGTCAATTTTAAAAGAACTACCTTATGGTCTACCATTAAACTTGCCATTCGCAACAGTAAAAAATTTCGGCCAATATCTTCACAATAATATTTTTCTTTGCCCCCCAAAAAACCAAAATTTCTCAAAAAATGAAGGGGGTTGCTCCCCCCTATCAAATAACCCAAAAACATCCCACAACCAATACAAATATTAAACCAAGGGGTTCAAAAACCCGGGGATAAAACTTACAGACCGCCTACCACGTCGCGAACCGCCTTAATTTTACCCCCGCCTCACCCCTCTGAACTCCCCAATCTATTGAGCGGGGAAACACTAACTCTAAAGTCACGGCCCCGGCCCCCTTGTTAGCACCCCCAGGGGTTTTTACCCCCCAATACCTAAACGTTCCCACGGACGGCGCCGAAAAGCGGCACAGGGGAACTTGCCCGGGATTCGAACCCACGCCGCGGCTTTCCACCTCAGGGGCCCCGCGCATTAATATTCCCTTTGAAGAAAGTTCTTCCCAATTCAACCAAGGCAAGAGATCAATATACAATTGTTTACTTGAAAAACAAAAAGGCGCCCGTAAGCGGCGACAATTTCCCCAAAAAAAAATTTTACAATTCAGGGTCCTTTAAATCGCATTTTAGTTCGCGAGCTGCCCCGTGATAGATAAAAAAGCCCCAAAAGTTTCCAAGAAACTGAAATCAGACAACCTCCCCGCATAAAATTCTTTAACTCACTAGGGAACAAAGTATTAAGAATCGGGCAGTTACGCCTTAACGATAAACCTGCTGAATACCCCCGAAAATAATTTGGTTTAAAAATCCCGACTCTTGGGCAAACACAATTCAAAAACTCGGGGCTCACTAACAAAATTTTAAGGGGGGATGCCCCTAATTTCAACCCCAAAAGTTAAATAACCCGTTAGTTCTACCACTACCACAGGGAAACACCTAAATTTCCATATACCTTACGTACTTTTTCAGATCCGCTCGTTTGGGGGACGGGGGGAGGGGAGGGGGTCATCTTTACCCCCCCGCAAATGTGTCCATGCCAAAAACGCCCGGGGATTCCACAACCCACTCACTATTCGCATAAAAAAAAACCTTAACTCACCCCCGTTTCTTGGGGGGAGTAGGGGGGGACCAATTTTGGGGCCGCGATGAGTTTTTACGGTTCAGTCTTAACATCAGATCCGTCATTTTATGATGGGTTTTCGCCCTTTTCAGCGAAGCCCGGCCAATGACAGAAAAAAAAAACAATAGGATTTGACAATGTATTCATAAAATATAACCCTTGGGAAAATTTTCCCTTTTTTTTTAATTTCTCGGGATCTTTTCCAACCCAACTTTTAAAGCCATAGTCGTTCGAGGGAAAACTAAGACCAAGAGCACAAAAGACATAAACGTCGAAATTATAAAGCCAAAAATACAACCATAACCACAATCATGTAAAACCATGTTAACCCGTTAACCACAATAACCATGTTAACCCCTTCAACCCTGTCAACCATTAACCCTGTAACCACATAACCTTAAACCCCATTAACCATTTAACCATGTAACCAGTAACCATGTAAAACCCTGTTAAACCACAAAACCCTGAACCATGTAACCACGCCTCTACCCTTTGCAAAACCCCCCCTTAAAACTAAAGGGGAGAGAGCAAATAGGTAAAGAGTTACCTAATAACATAACAAATTTTTTTTTTAGTCAAAAAAACAATAACAAACTGACAAACAATCAACAACCGCGTGAAGCGCCTTTTCCGTCCCCGGAAATACTTACATCAAAAGGGAAACAAAACTTTCCTCCCAAAACAAAAAACATCATTAAACCCATCAAAGAACGGGCCCCGGGTCTCAGTGACATGGCTTTTGGTTTTCGAATTTTATTATTCCTAAAAATGGTTACTCAGCGTTTTAAATTATCCACCCAAATATAAATAATAAAACTTTTTTTACAGACGCCCGTAGCAAAAAAGCGACGTCATACAATCAAACAAGGCCACAAGGTAATAAAACTTTAAAAACCCTAGGCTTTTAAATTGGGGAACAAAATATCCGGAAACAGCTATACGAAAAAACAAAGCCGGTTTCGAACCCCGGGCCTGACAATCTCAGGCTAAAAGCAATATTGGCAAAAGAAAGTACATTTGAAAAGGCCCAACCCCGGGGTATAACGGGGGCAAAGCGACGGCTAAATCCCAGCACATAAGCGGTACATAGTCAATATCAAAAAAACATAAGTTAATAACAAATCCAAATAATAATTTAAAAGATTCCCCCCATGACCCGAAAATAATTTTGGTAGGAAATAATATCCCCCAAAACCCCTCGCTCCCCACCTCTACCCGAGCCGGGGGGGTAGAAGTGATGAGATCCCGGACCGCATATTTATAGAAATATAATTCCAAAAGGGGGGCGGATCGAAGAAAGGGAAGGGTTTGGGGAACATTTCAAACAGGGGGGGAGGAATTTTGAACTCTATCGAACACCTAGCACCTTCTGAAGCCCCGGCGAAGGCGGAAACGGAACTCCTCTAACCCTCTTCTCTGCGGCCAACACGTGTTTGACCCCTTGCCGACGCGGAACGCCTTCATCATCCGATAAATTTTGGGGAAGGGGAGGCCCGGTCAAGCTATGCCGCGTGTTACTCATTGGCGCCGTTTGGCGATGTTGTTACCATTAAGTCGTTACATCGCTGTCCCAGTTGTCTTCCGAATTGGTGAGGGGTTGTTACAATTAAGTTTTTTACAATACATTACAACAACATCATACACAGCCAATCATTACAACCCCCTACATAAAACACCACAAACATACATTACAACACATAAAAAAATCACTATCATGTTTCCCAAAAATTAAACAGCACTATAATGCATCACCCCCCCTATCATACATCACCACTACATCTTTAAACCACAAACATCCCATCCCCACATCATCATCACCACTATCTTTCCCATCATCAAAAACATACAAAACAACACTATCATACTTTACAACACATACAAAACATCAGAAACTTCTTTAAACAAAAATACTACAAAACATCACCACTTCATAAATACAACACTTCATACAACACACTATAAATGCTTCACTTTAAACAGCACTATTATGCATCCCCCCCCTATAAATCCCATGCCACTACATACATCCCCCACAATCATTCAAATCACTATCTAACATTACAACACTATCGTACATCACATTACAACACTATCATACTTTAAACAACACTACTTTACATCACATTACAAAAACTATCAAAACTTAAAAACACAATCATACATCAAATTAAAACATTTATCATTACTTACAACACACTATCATACTTTAAAAAAACACTATCATATATCACCACTATCATACATCCCCAAATATAAATTACATCACATTCCCAACACTATCAAAACATCAGCACAAATAAAAGCTTCATTTTTACAGCGAATCATACACCCCCAACCCACACTATCAAAAACATCACTACTTTTCATAAAATTACAAACACTATCATTACACCCACCCCCAAAACAAACTTTTACAACCCACAAACATCACATTAAAACCCACACAAATCATGCTTAAACATTACAACACTATCATAATCACCACTACCCTACATCCCCAATTAAAACCCAACTACATAAAACAGCACTATCAAAGCCAATTACGCGCAATCAAAACTTACAACACACTATCATACATCCCCAAAATCAACATTACAACCCAAACATACATCACCACCATCATACATACAACACAATCATACATCACTTTACAAAAACACTATCATCTTCACATTACAAAACTATCATACATCACCACACCATACATCACTTTAAAAACCCACTAAAATCCATCACCCAATCAAAAAAACTTTAAACAACATAAATCTTTACATCCCATTAAAACCCACTATCATACATTACAACACTATCATACTTTTAAAACACTATCATACATTACAACATTTATCATACTTCCTTTTCCCCAAACTATCAACCTTTCATCACTATCAACATCACTTTACAACACTATCATACATCATCACTATCATACACACATTCCAAACACTATCAACATTAAAACACTATCAAACATCACCACAAACATACATTACAACACTATCAAAACATACATTACAACACAATCATACATCAAAATTACAACACTATCTTTAACATCATCCCAAACATACATCACCACAATCATAAAATCACCACAAATCATACTCACACCCTATCATACATACCCCCTATCAAAACATTACAACACTATAAAAACTACAAAAATTAAAAACACTATCATACATTACAACACTATCAACATCACTTTAAAAAACACAATAAATACATCACCACTATCATATATCATCACAATCATAAAATCACACAACAACACTAGCAACATTACAACCTAAAAAAAAATTAAAACACTATCTTCACCCACTTTACAACACAAATAATACAACACTATCAAACTTAAACCACAATCATACATCATCACTACCAAACATCATCACTACAAAAATCACATTACAACACTATCAAACATTACAACACAACAAACATTACAACCATAAAATACATTTACAACACTATCAAACATCACCACTATCATCCCATCAAAACTATCATACCTTAAATCACCTTTTCAAAACAAATCATACTTTAAACAACACTATCATACATCAAAAATTACAACATCACATACATCCCCAAACATAATAATCCTCACTACATCCCATCAAAATTACAACACTATCAACATTCCAACACTATCAACTTTACAAAACTATCATACAAAAACTATCATACATACCACCCCAATACATTACAACACTATCATACATCACCCCCATCATAAATTACAACACATCATACATCACCACTATCATAAAATCCCCTTTCTATCAAAACATAAAAATTTATCATACATCACCCCCTACCCAAAACATCACTTTACAACACTATAAAACATAAACCACAATCATACAGCACTATCATTAGAACTTTACTATCATACATCACCCTATCATACAAAAACACTATCATCTTCTTTTTTACAGCACTATCATCATCCCCACATCATACCATCACCACAAATCATACATCACCCTATCCATACATTACAAACACTATCATACATCCCTTTACAACACATCATACTTTCCCCCACTATAAATTTTTTAATCACTATCATACATCACATTACAACACTTTCATACTTTACAACCTATCAAACTTTCACCACCATCAAAACATTACAACACAACCTACATCACATTTACAACACATTATACAACACAAATCATACATCACCACTATAACATCATCACTATCATACATCACTTTTAAAAACACTATCATACATTACAACACTATCAAACATTACAATACAATCATCCCTCACCACTATCAACATCCCCACTATCATACATCACACTATCAAAATCAAATCCCCCAAAAAACACTATCAACATCACTTTTCAACCAATCATAAAATTAAAACACTACCCATACATCAAAATTACAACATATCAAACATCACCACAAATCATATATCATCACTATCAAACATCAAAATTAAACAACACAAATCATACATTACAACACAAATCAAAAACATAAACCACTATCAAAACAACACTATCAAAACATCACCACATCATACAACACTATCATCCCATCACCACAATAAATAAAATTACAACACTACATACATAAACCACTAACCTACATCACCCTACCCAAACATAAAAGCACTATCAAACTTTCACCACTATCATACATCCCCAACAACACTACCCATACACACCACTATCATACAGCACTATCTTTAAAAACATACTACAAAACATCACCACTATCAAAACAACACACTATCATGCTCACTTTACAGCCCAATCATGCATCACCACTACCCATACTTCACCACTATCATACATCACCCCATCATACATTAAAAAAACACATACATGGGCCCACAAACGTACTTTTACAACACAAAATATTACATCCCCAAACTATCATACAACATATCATACTAAACCACAATAAAAAACATCAAAATTACAACACTATCATACATTACAACCTATCTTTACATCACCACTATCATACATCCCCACTATAAATACATCAGCACAATCATAAAACATCACTATCATAAACCCACCACTTTTCATACATCACATTACAAAAAACTACATACATTCAACACAATCATACACACATTAAAACCCCCATCAAACTTTAAAACACTATAAAAACACACCACTACCCTTTACATTACAACACTATCATACATCGCCACTATCATAAAAATCCCCAAATACCCATACTTTCACCCACTATCATAAAATTACAACACTATCATACATAAATCACTATAAATTCATTACAACACACTATCATACATTACAACCCAATCATACATCCCACAAATCATACATCAGCACTATCATACAAACATTAAAAACACTACATAACATCACCGCTAAATGCTTCACATTAAAAACACAAATCATCCCATAAAACCACTACCTCCCATCACCTCTATCAAAACATCACCCCTATCATACATCACTTTACAACACAAATCATACATTACAACTCAAATCATACTTTAAATCATTCATTAAAGGTAATTAATAAAAAGCCTCATTTAAAGGAAAATTCTTTAAAGGAAATTTAAAATTTTGTATGAACTTTGGGTTTTAAAAAGGGGTGATTAATGGACTTTTGCGTTCCTTTTTAAAACTAAAAAACCCTGGATTTTTAGTTTTGGAAAATGCAATATCGAGATTTTTGTATTAACCGTAAATTTTTTAGAGCGACAACTAATTAAAAAAAATGAAGATATCCCAAGGACTGGGGATTTAAGTCCGGCACCTTAGAGCATAAAGTGTCCTTGAAAGACAAAAGACCACGTGAAAAAAAATTTTTGGAAAGATTTTTGAGAGGGAAAGAAAAATATAGGGTAATTTTTAAATAAAAGGGTTTAATATTTGTGGGTACGAAAATTTTTAAACCCTTTAATTCCAAAATTTCCCCCAATGTAATTCCCTTTTTAAAAACGTTAAATCTTGAAAAAGAATTAATGAAAAATTGGGAAATAAATTTTTTTATTGTTTTTTTTTAAAATTTTTTTTAAAACTTATGAATCTTGCTTAAGAAGTATCCCAACACTTGCCCGACTGGGGATTGAAGTCCCCCCTTTTGGGACCATCAGTGTCCTGAAAGACTAAGACCCATGTGAAAAAGGGAAATTTTTGAAAGGCTTTGAGAGGGGAAGAAAAAATATGAAAATTTTAAAAGTAGAGGGGTTAAAAAACTTACCCGTACGAAATATTTAACCTTAACCCAAAATTTTCCCAATGAAATTTAAATTTTTAAAAACGTATAAAACTTTTTAATTTAAGAATATCCCCAAAACTTTTGCCCTGACGAGGTTTGGAAGTCCGCACCTTAGACCTCAGGCCCCTTAAAAAACCTAAGACCATGTGAGAAAGAATCTTTAAAAAGGCTTTGAGAGGGGAAGAATATATATGTTATTTTAAGTAGAGGGGTTAATACTTATCGACGGAAGAAAATTTAACCAAAAACCCAAATTCCCAAATGAAAATATCTTTTAAACGTAGAACTTGCAAAAAAAATTAAATGTTTGTTTGGGAAAAAAATGCTTATTGAAATTTAAATTTTTTAAACGTATGAATCTTGAAAAAAAGAGACTTCCCAAATCTTTGCCCTGACCGAGGTTTGAAGCCCCGCACCTTTGACCATAAAGGTCCTTGAAAGACAAACCGCGTGAGATGCATGAGGGTTTTGGGCGATTTTCCTCTCCTCTCTCTCTCTCCCGGGCGGGTCGGCGAGTTTTTCTTTTGGGGGTTTTTTGACTTAACAGGGTTCACCTCCCCCTTTTTTCCCTTCCCTTTTGGGGGTTAGCACATTATCAAGAGAGGGGGGCGGCAGGGCCTCCCTTTTTATTGCCCCAAGGGTTATTTATTGATAAACAAAAAAGCTGTAGGGTTTTTTTGACAAAGAATACCTTTGTTCTGCACGAGTCTCCAAACATGAGAGGGGGGAAAGGTGAACACTCCTGAATTATATCGTCGTAAACCCCCTTTGGTCTTTAATCAAAACAAAAATTTTCCCAAATTTCTAACAGAAATTAAAAGGGCAAAGGCCAATAGGGTTTTCCCTTTCCCCTCACTAGGGTATCCCAATCATTAAAATTTTAATGGGAGAAAAGGGTTTATAATCGAAAATTTTTTTTATTTCCATCATCATCTTTAATTCTTTACAAAGTTTTAAACACTTTTTTAAAAATTAATTAAAATTAAACTTTTTATCTCCATTCTCAATAATTCTTTACAAGATTCATACTTTTAAAATTTAAAATTTACTTTAGAAATTTGGGAATTAAGGTTAAATACTTCAGAAACAAAAAGTTTTTAACCCATCTACTTAATATTACTTTATATTATTCTTTCCCTCTCAAAGTCTTTAAAAGATTCTTTCTCACGGGGTTTTAGCCCTTTCAAGGACACTGTGATCAAAGGTGCTAGACTTAAATTTCCCCCAGCCCCAGGAAAAACCAAATATTCAAACAGAAATTTGAAGCAAGGTCAATACGGTTTCCCTTTCCCCACCCAAAGGGTTTTCCCAATCTTTTAAAATTAGATCGAGCGAAGTTAAAATCGAAAATTCTTTTTTATTTCCAATCATAAATTAATTCTTTACAAGTTTAAATACGTTTTTAAAAGTTAATTAAAATTAAACATTTAAATCTCCAATCGAAAAAATAATTTTTTTTAAAAACAAGTTTTCATATTTTTAAAATTTAAATTACATTGGGAATTTAGGGTTTTAAGTTTAAAAATTTTCAGTACGACAAGTTTTAAACCCCATCTACTTAATATTTTTTAAAAATTCTTCCCTCTCAAACCCTTTTTAAAAAAGATTTTTTGTAATTCGTACTTTAAAAAGTTAAATGTGAGCAAATTTAATTTCCCGAAGGATATTTAAGAATAAAGAAATTCTACTTAAAAACCCTGCCGGGATTCAAATCGTCACTGAAAAACCCAAAACAAGACAAATTTGAACCCTTTTTTTTCTGGATACATTCCCCTTCCCCCGGTTGGTGACCTGCTGGTCTAGGGGAAGTTGTCCCGACTTCTGTGCTGACGTCTGGGTTTAATCCTCCGTACCGGTAACAAAACCCTTCCCTTAACCTCTGACAAAACATCTTTAAGTGGGGGGAAACCCAAAAACGCCACCGGGGTTCCCGGGTTCCACGTTTTTAAAATGAGGTCCTCCCTTTCAAACTCAAAAAACACCCTAGCATTACCATTAGCGCAAGTAAAGGAAAGTGGGGCTAATAAAAAAAAACTTCCTGTAAATTAGGGGCTTGTGTGTTTTTCCCTTAAATTTCAATCTGACTAAAATCTGACCGGGGAACAAACAAAGGGGGGTTTTAGTGTTTCTACCTATTAAAAATCTGACAAAAACTGACGGGGGAACAAAGCTATGTGTGGTCTAAATGGGGGGTTTTTTCCTATTACAATCGACTATACTGGAAAGGGCAACAGAGCTATGTTTTGACCCAAATGTTGGGTTTTTTCCTAATAAAACTGACATAACTGGGCGGTCCAAAAGAGCTTTGTGTGACCTAGTGGTTCTTCCTAAAAACAATCTGAAAAATATATCTAAAAGATCAAAAAAAGCTATGCCTTTAAACCAAATGTTTTTTTTTCCAAAAAGCTATGTGTGGTGTTTTGCGTTGGGGCGAGAAATCGGTGTTCGTTCCCAACGTTTTATGGAAAAGGTCCTTTTTGTGATCTCCCCACACCCCCTTTTGGGAACAAAGTAAATTTTCTTGTCTCCTAGTTAATAGGGTTCTAAAGAAATTTTGAAAAAAAATTTTTTAAAAGCGAAAACTTGTAAAGAATTAATGTTTATTGAAAAATAAAAGTTTTTAAAGAAAATTAAAATTTAAATGTATGAAAACTTGTAAAAAAATTTAAAGATGTTTTTCTTAACTTTAAACGTATGGAAACTTTTAATAAAAGTTCTAATGATTTTAACCTTTTTTAAAAAGATTGGAAAAATAAATGTTTAAAATTAAAACCCAATGAAATTTTAAAATTTTAAAGATTGAAAAAAAAAGTTTTTAAATTTTGAAAACCTTTTAAAAGGTTTTTAATGTTTTTAATTTTTAAAGATTGAAAATAAAAAGTTTAAAAATAATTTAAATTTTTTTAAAAAAAATTTTTTATTGTAATTTAAATTTTAATTTAAAATTAAGATAAATGTTTTTATTATTTTTTTCAATGAGGGGAAGAGGAGGCCCGGGTGAAGGGGAAAAGGGAAAAAAATATGAAAAAAAACCCCATCCTAATTAATTCTATTTAAGAATTTTAAAGATTTAAAACACAAGATACAAACAAATTAGTTTTTTTTTTTCACAAGGGTTAAAAGTTCTTGAAAATTGTTGTTTTTATTAAAAAAAATAAAGATTTAAAACACATAATACATACAAATTCCCATAATTCCCAAAAAAGTAATTTTTATTTAGGAATGGTTTAAAAACAAAAACATGCAGAAAATTTTAAAGATCCTACTAGGGGGGGATTGAAGAAAATTATTTTAACCCCTCTCCTTTTTTTCCTTTCCCCAACACATAGATACATACTAAAATTTTTTTTTTTTTTTCAAAAATTATAGTTCTTGAAATTGGTTTTTTTTTTAATGAATATAAAGATTTAAAACAAAAAAGATACATAACAAAATTAGTTTTTTTTTTCACAAGTTATAGTTTTTTGAAATTTTACATTAACACTAATCACTTAAAAAAATTTGAGTACAGGACGGGAAATTTTTTTTTAAAACACTTAAAAAGTAGGCCCCACTGAAAAAACCAAAAATTTTTTTAGTTTTTAATCACTTTTTATTTTTTTTTACATAGACGCACTGCCACCCCAAAAGGAAATTTTACGGTCTGATTTTAGTTAAAAAGGGAAACCCAAGGGAAAAAGTATTGACAGTTCCCTTTGGGAAATCTATATCTTTTTTCCCTCGATAGACAAAGGCGACCCTATTGAATTTTTGTGTGGGAAATTTTTAAATCCTACAGCCTTATGGAAAAGAGCCTCATTTCATACTAACTCCATCTGTCAAACAATTACCCAAAATCCCCCTAATGAAAGCGTTCTTAAAAGCCCCCACTCTTTTACCCCTTTAAACCTTTAAATCCCCCAAAATCCTTGTAAAATGAGAAATGAAAAAGAGTTTAGGACGTAAACCAAAGAACTCAGTTATGAAACTGACCTCGAGCTCCTCTTTTAGTTTACCGAGCACCCCCGGCACCGTTTAAAAATTGTCCCTTTTCCCTAGGTGGAGGTGTCCAGGGAGTCTTAGCTAAAAAGGGCAAGTCTTTAGGTAAAGCATCTTCAACAGTCCCTGTAGTAGAAAGTTTTCTGTATCAGTGTATTGAAGTTTTAAAAAGTACCTTTAAAAGGGAAGGCAGGATCATAACCTGGTAATGCAGACCGTACATGACTACCATTTGAGATTTCCCAAAAGGCGAATCCCCATAGATAGGGATATCAAAGTAAATCTCTTTCGGCTCCATCTCGAAAGATGACTAGGTTTTTTGACACATCGAAACCCGGTTTTTAAATTTAGGGCCCGGCTATGAGGTTTCCCGCTCCAAATTTCCCTTCCCCCCTGGGACTATCTTTTTCAAAGGGAAGCCCCCTTGTTAGATATGAGGCGACCGAATCGGGATTGGGTTTAAAAAAGTTTGAAAAAAATTTTTCAAATTGATTGCTCGCTTTAAAACCCCCCATTTTCCCCCAAACCTGTATACGGAGCCCCTCCAAAGGGCGCTTTTCTTGAAACGAGAAACGGTGAAATCTCGTCATTTTTTAACCCGTTCGCAAAAAATAGCTTTTGAAGGCGGAAAGGGGAAAGACGTACCCCGTCTTAACAGCTAAAGTTGTTTTAAAAGTTTTTTCCTGTTTCCCCCCAGGTGGAATCCCTTTCCCCAGGGCAGAAAAGGGAAATCAAATGGGCGGTTTGTGCACATCCCTTTCCGGGGAAACAAAAATCCCACCTGCAAGTTAAAAGCCCATATCCCCCCTCGTCCACAACTTTTGAAAGCCAATCGACAATTTTTGCCTCTTCGAGCCACCTGAACTCTCCATAGGGGAAATGAGGGCAGATACTAAATGAAAAAGATTTCCCTTTACGTCTAAATAGACAATGTAGGACTCCCGGCTTGGAAGGGTCAAACGCGTCCCCTATACATTTTTTCGCTACAGCATGAAAGAATTTTCCACAAAAAAAAATATCCCCCCGCGGATGCCCCCTAATGAATTTAAAAGTTTTCCCCCCATCATCGATTAATTCGAAGCTGTACCCGGGTTAATTTTCAATAAAAGGGCCCGGAAAAGGGTAACTGGGAGCTGTAAGGGACCATCCGGGATCGACCCAAAACTTTTTATTTTGGGGGATCACGAAAGTTCTCAAAGACGTCGCCGGTAAAGTTTTCGTCCGTGTACAATCCCAGGTTTGAATAGTCCAAAGAATTTTTTACATTCGAATACCCCCCAAACCTTTACAGGCGTGATCAAAACAGTCTTCCTGGGGGAAAATGAACACCCCTGGGGCGCATTTAAAATTTTTCTTTGCTCGGGAAACTGAGTCTCGTCTAGCCGCCGAATGAATCAAATAATCATAAAGGGAAACACTCCTTTTGTGTGACCCAATTTTAAAACGGGTTTATCCCGGGATGGGGACTTTCGGTGATTTTAAGTTTCCCGGGGTTTGAGGAAAAATACGCATTTCCTTGGGAAGTACATAGAAAACTGAAACTATCTTAAATTTTTAATTTAATCCCCAAACCCGCACCAAAATATATTTCAGTTACTTTGAATCTTCCCAAATAGTCTCTCCAATAACCCTACTTTTCCTGGGTTGATGAGAAAAAGGGTCCCCCCCCTGAACGGGTCCGGTTTCCCCCAAAGTTCAAAAGAAATGATTTTAAAGGAAAAAATTGTCGTAGCCCAAATGCGTTTTTGGATTTCTAAAGCTCAAAGGAGACTCGGGGTTTTTGTAATTTAAAATTGCCCCTCGTGATTACTCCCCCCGATAAAGTCCCCAATTTAAGTGACAATGATCCTAACCCGAATACATCATATTTTTAGGGCTTTCGCATAAAGGCAATGAGAGGCGTATAAAGACGTCCTTTGAGCGGGAGTTAACGGTTTCATTGGATAAAACGGTAATATAGTAATCAGTAAAAAACCTTTCGCCGTATCTACGGGGCGGGCCCCAAAAATTGGGGCAAATTTCAAAACTTTCCCCTGAAGTGACGGGAAAATCGAAGACTATCTCAAAAATTACATTTAACGTACATTCCTAAAAGAATAAGCTACTTTACGCTGAACATTCTCGGGAAAATAAAAAAATTTTGGGGCCGGGATCACCTCTCTATAGGCATAATAAGCTCTCCAGGCTGCATATAAAGATAAATCCTGTTTTCCTCCTGCTTCTTAACTGAGTGAAAAGTGAGGGAAATTTTTCCTCCCCTTGAGGGAATGTACTCCTAACCCCACCGAATTTTAATTTCCCGCTCTTTAATTTTTTTGAGTTTTTTTTTCTGTCAAAAAAGTGGACAAGGGTCTATCACAAAATTTTCCCACGCCCCCTTTTGACGCTAGTTGAGGGTTTTTTAAACCCTGAAGATT
Source organism: Timema cristinae (assembly GCA_039000515.1). Taxonomy (NCBI): domain Eukaryota; kingdom Metazoa; phylum Arthropoda; class Insecta; order Phasmatodea; family Timematidae; genus Timema; species Timema cristinae. Next base: position 28,382 of record JBCFYV010002417.1, read on the forward strand.
TTTAATCCAACAAAATGATAAGTTTCTGTCCCGTGAACCTTATCATGAAAAAAAAAACATGTTTTACACACTCTTTACACTGACATGTACGGGGAAAAATTACTAGTTTTTTAGAGGGGTCAGCTGAGTCAATATAAGAGCACCCCCATCAAAGGTTTTCAGTGTACCATTTAAAATAATCGTTAACTTTTCAAACCCCTCGAATTTTATCCAAATTTTTTGGGAAAAAAAAGGGAAAACCCGTCCCAGATTCAACACGTTTCCCAAAATTAAAGGGTAAAGGTAAAAATTTAGCTTTTCCCCGTCGGTTCAAAAAAGGGCAAAGGTAAAAACAGATCAGGAAACAATGACCTTTTTCACATTGCCAAAATTTATCAACGCTTCACGCCCGGCCCATAGTTTCTGGGATTTGAACCCGAAGGGCCCCATCCTTTAAAAACCCGGGTTTTTAAAAGATTTTTTCTTAAACCCCCAATGTACCGTCATACATCCAACCCCGAGTCACAAAAAAAAACCTTTAATTTGAGCAAAGGGGGGGAAAACCACATTATTCTCATATAACTCCTCCAAGTTTTGGGGTGCTTTAAAAATACCGCATAGACTAAAGTTGAAAAAACCCTTTCCTTTAATTTTAAACCCTTTGGTAGGAAGTCAAAAATTTGCAAAGAGACAGCAAATTTTCCTTTATCGATCCCTTTGCAATTTTTCTTCTACCGTCTTTACTATAAACCTCCCCCCACGCGACGAAAAACTGGACGGGGGCCTTTAAGGGAATTCGTTAGTGATAAAAATAGGGTTTTTAACGGCGGGGTTTTTCGCCTGCCCCAAAAAATTTTTAATTTAGAGACCTAACGGTTTTTCCCGAAAAACCTAAACTGGGAAAAACCCGACCTAAGTCTTGTTAATGATCAAAAGTTTCCGGATCTGTCTATCTAAATCCTCATGCCGAGTATCAAAACGCTCGAAAGGGCTTAATCAACCCTGGTGATGCTCAATGTATGGGTTTAAAAAACGTGTTGGGGATATCACGTTTTAGATAATTTAAATTTAAAAATTGCTCATTCGAGGTTTAAATTTACGGAGAAATAACACTTTATCCCATTTTTTTTGTTGAAAAATAATGATTTGGGGGGAAAAAGAAAAAGGGGCCTCTTTTAAACTGGGGGTTTTTTGCCAATTTTCCTCCTCTTCATTCAGGTACACCTCTCCTTCAAGATAACGTCAAGCGGAACCCCGAGATGGGCCCGTAAACAAAAAAAGGAACGACTATGATTAGTAATTTACAAAAAAAAAATCTGACACCTTAACCCCCAGAAACCCTCGGCTACCCAGCTGCTTCATCCCCGCCTTACCCCACAAGGGGGGGGTCAAGGTTTGGAAAATCTCGCCCAGGAAGGTTTTAAAACCCAATGGGGTTTTTTTTAGTCTCTTTTTCTAAACCCGGGAAATTGTACACATTTCCTCTAAAAATATAACCTTATTAATCCCAAAACCCCTAAAACCCAAAAGGCTAGAAAGGAAAGCCTTTTTTTTTACTGTAAATACAGAAAGGTTTTTAAAAATTTCTTTTTTTTTTTTTTTGCTGGAGGGGTTTCTGTCCCTCCTCCCTTTCCCTTTAAAAAAAGAAAGAACGAGAAAAAAAAAGTTTTTTAAAAATCCCTCGGTCCCCTTTTGGCCAAAAAAAAGGGTGGGGAAAAAATTTGTTTTAAAATCATTTTAAAAAACGACACAAGTAGGGTGTTTTTTTAAAATATTCCTCTTTTTAAAATTTTCATATTTCCTTTTTAAACATTTTTAACCATGACAAAATTACTTAAACATTCACATTTAACCTTAAAAAAATTCAATGATTTTGACTTAGGGCCCTTAAAAGGAATAGATTAAACACAATTAAACCGGGAAAATGAGGTTTTTAAAACCCTTTTATTGTTTGTTTTAAAGATGTAAACAATTTTTTTTAAACTCCCCTTCAAAAAATTAAATTTACTTTGATTAAGATTCCGGGTTTTCCCAAAAACACACACAAAAACATACAAAACATACACACCCCACCCACACACACCAAAACATACACATACCCCCTAAAACATAAAACACAACATACACATAAAACATACACATACACAACCCAAAACCTACACCTAAACTACACATACCCTTACCTTCAAAGTTCAGGGGGCCCCTTTTTGGGGGTGGTTTGAAGACCTTTGGGAAACAAAAGTAAAAATCTGCTTTCAGATATCCTTTTTTTTTTTGAACATTCCCCTAAGCGTCGAAAAACTTTGCGGCACCAAACTTGATACTTGGGGGTCCCAGCACAGTAAATAAAAAAGAGGACCGAATCGAGTATTTTTTTGATTTTAAAGAAGAAATTTCGGGACGCCGGGGACCCAAACTCCAATCAGTCAATTTTCGGGGGGAAGTATTTCATTACTTCCCACCTCCGTCAAAAATGCAGCCACAAATTCTGATGCCATGGGTAAAAAACTACCCGTTAATGAAAAAGGGGTGGGCAAAACCCCCATTTAAAAGGGTCCAAGCCACGCCCTCTCCCCCCCCCCCCCCACAAAAATAAAAACCGGGTCTAGACCCCAATTTAAAACTAATCCAACACAAAGTACAAAGAACTAAGCAAGTCAATAGGAAAAATTTTTTGTTCAAAATTCATGAATCAGATAAAATGCCTCGACTGGGTTAAAGAGAAATACGCTCTTTCAAACGCAGCTGGCAAAAACCTTGCCCCCCAGCACTACGTCAACCCTACCTGTCACATTTTCCCGTGTAGCACCGCAAAAAACCCCCCCAAGGGTCAAACGTACGTCACGATGATAAGAGAGGGAGAAAAAACACCCAGGCAGTGCGAAGACAACCCTTTTCACCCTGCCCCCGATTTTTCCAAAAAAAAAAAGTCCCCCTCTCAGTCAGCCCCCCACATTTGTAAGTGCCCTCGTATCTGCCCCAAAAAAATCCCCCTCCAGCTGCTCCCAAACCCTCACCCCCCTACCTCCATCTCTCAGGGGTTCCCGTATCTGAACCATCGTGTCCCCCCCCCCTTCCCCTACATCTCTCGCAGCCAGGTGCTTCAACCCCCCACCCCCCACCCCCTCCCCCAAAACTCCGGTTAAAAAAAAAAACCAAGCTCTACACCCCCCCCCCCCCCCCCCCCACCAACATCGCGTGTCCAACCCTTGAGTCATCCCCCCCACCCCCTTCCTCCCCATCAACATGTCATCTCGGGAACCTTAAAATCTTGTTTAATGGGTTCCCCCGTGACTGCACTTCCCCTTACTGGGGTGGGGGTGGGGGGGGGTAAAAAAAAAAACCTTTTATCTTATTTTAAAATCGAAATTTGGCTGGCATAGAAATACAACTATAAAAAAAGAAAGTATTCTTAAAACTGTGTTTTAAAGGGGAGTTAGAAAAATTTATGTTGGGGGGGAAAAGGGGAAATTTTATCAAAACCAAAAAAAACAATTACTAACAGAACAATTTATTTGATAAGCTGAGGGGCTTATTACTAGAGTGATTCTTTCAAATTTAAATTCATTTTTAGTAAATTTAAACAATTTTTTTGGAGTTAAATTTTCCAACAATGTCTCCGCGAAAAGCAAGCAATATTGATGCAAAGACTGCTTTAAATATATATTAATATAAATATATAAAAATATTATATATATATATAAAAATGTTTTTGTTTTCTTATAGTATTAATTTTGGCTTCATCAACATAAAAAATTTCTCGCCTCAAGTTTTTGAAATTTGTTTTTTTTTGTAGCTTAGATCGGGTTTTCAAACACGAGGCACAAAGGGGTTTTTAAGTGGGTGTGAACCAATCTTTCATTTCCCTTCGACTTGCTAAAAAATTGATAAAAAATTAATTTCTTTTTGGGAATGAAGCAATAAAATTAAATTTAATATCACAAAACTTTACTTTTTTTAATAAACTTCTACAAATTTTTATCAGATAATCAAGAAATCAATTTAAAAAAAAATGTCTATTTTGTATTTTAAACGTAAAAAAGTTATTTTATTTTAAGAATAAATCTTAACAATTTTTTAATGTTCAAATACTCAAGAGCTAGAGTTTGAGGAAAACCGGGTTTTGATTTATTTTAAAAATAAGATAATTTACCCCCAAATTAAAATTTGAGCGAAGCCCTGGGCAAACTCAAGTAAGTTAATATGAAATTTTTAAAAAAAAAGAAATTATTGATTTAAATTCATTTAGCAAAAATTTAAAAAACAAATTACTTTGAAAGACTGATAAAATTCTTTGGGATTTAAAAAAATTCAAAAAACAAAAAAACAAAATTATTAAAATGGGGTGACCAATGTAGTGTTAATTTAAAAAAAACCGTACGGGTAAAAATGGACAAAAAAACTAGTACAAGACCTTTCAAGTAAAAAAGTTTAACAACAAAAGTGGTACTACGGTTTAAAGGACGTGCTGCTAAACCTTGGGGAAAATAGTAAAATTTAGAAAAGATTATATATGTTGAAACGGTAGTATATACATTTTTAACTAAAAAAAAACACACCCCGCCATCATTTTTCCTACAAATCATAAACGAATTTTTTTTCCCGGACAGCAAAACAATTTTAAAAATGGCTAAAAAAAATTAACTTTTACAAAAAATCATTTGGCCCAAAGCGTTTTGGGCCCAAAGTCATTTGGGCCCAAATCGTTTTCCTAAAAAACATTTGCCTAAAAGGGATTTGGCCTAAAGTCATTTGGCCCCAAAGGCTTTGGCCAAAAGGGATTTCTCACTTAGGCCAAAAGCCTTTTTTCCAAATGACGGTACCCGCGGCGCATCACGTAACACAAAAGTAACAGTTTAAAATCTCGAAAAAAAAAGCTACCAAAAAAATAGAAATAGAACCCCCCGTTAGCGCGCATGTTGGGACGCTCGTCGCCCCTTTATCACTGTTTTTTATATATTAATATTTATCCACATGTTTCTGTTTACATTCCAAACACGGTTTTTAGTTTTATAAAATGTAATTATATATGTGCTAATAAATTTTATTCAGTAGTGATTTAAATTGAAAATTTTGATAAAATTTTTCATTTTGTAAATATTATGAAAAAAAATTTTTGGGTTTTAAAATTTTTTTTAAGTGCTCCAAATAATTGAGGTTAACTTTAAAAATATGTATTTTTATTGATATAATTAAAAACAATTTTTTAACATAATTAATACTAAAAATTTTTTAAATTATTATTTTTAAATTTATTATGGTTATTTTCATTTTATTGTAATTAAAATTTTTGCATGCAATTATTGGTTATTTTCATTTTATTGTAATTAATTATTTGCATGCAATTAAAAACTTTTTTTTAATGATGCCAAAGCAGTATAACTTCTCACGCGCGTACATAAGTACACACACACCAATTTTTAAAAAGTAAGCCACACACATATATATACAATATTAACTTAGCTGTCAACACGGCTCGGTCGGTATTGCGTTTCCCTAGTGAGTTAAAGGTATGAGGTTCCATTCCTGGTATTGGGACGAAAGCTTCACTAATGGTTCTTTAAAATAATTTAACAGTGAGAATTAATATCTGGGAGACTATTTCTAAATTTGTTTTGAATTAAGTTAGTTTGTAAATAGTGTGTGATGTATCAGAGGGATTAAGATAAATTCACGTAAATGCCCTCAATTAATAGTAATACTTTCACGTATTCATCCATCCTCCAAGTAATGTGATGTGTAGCAATTATTTTGGACAAATATACATTCCAATATAATATTAATAATAATAATATTGTTAAATATTACCAATACTTACGAAAGAGGTTCTCATTATTTATCGTTCAATCATCTAATGCAGTTGACTTAATTTACGAACGTAAACTAAAATTTGAAGAACTAATATCAAAAGAGGACGATAAATAAAACCTACCTTGATTATAACCAGATAGTTCTCATATTAAAAACATGACATTATTGTAAACTTATAATAAAACTTTATACTATCATATGACTATATCGGTTTTGTTTTTAAAAAGCAAACAATCATATAATAAAATATAGATACATTTTTTTTTCCCGCCAATACAAAAAAGCATCTAGTTAAAAATAGAATTAGTAAACATTAGACTAGATGCCTAAGTGATTGCAACAAACAAGTAACTACATACCTTTATTAAAAAGTTATAAGCACAAAATATTAAAACTGAATATAGAATTGTATTATTAAACCAAAATTTAAAACAAATTTATTTAGAACATGCTCTGACTCGTGCACATGCAGCACAGAGAAGGGTTTTCTCCCCCCCCCCCCCTTCCCCTCCCTTCGTTTTAGCCTTTCAAACTACCCCAACTTACCTAGAAATAAATAGGAAGGAGTTACGTTTTGGAATTCTTCGTTTTTTCCCTTTTTCCAAAACCGAAATATTTTAAAGAAGGTAATTGATGGGGTATTAACAGTACAGTCCAACCCTAGAATTAAGGGACACTTATTTATTTATGGCCGAAAAGAGATCAAATTGACTATCTCAAAATCGCTATAGATTTTGATTACATTTCGTATCTAGGCAATGTTTAAAATTATAAACAAAATGGCATTTCTCAATTTCCCACTAAAATTATTTTGAGGGTACTTACATAAGAGGAATTTACAATTTGGATAACATCTCTCTAACTATTTAAGATACGAAATAGTTTTTATTAAAAAGTTAGGGCTTATATAAGTTTTTTTTAGCACCGAGTCTTACTACCCAGTTAGGTTATATGCCTATGTACTAATTATGCTAAAGGTTTTGGGATGAGGTAGGTTTAATTTAAATTAGGGCACCCGCATCCATACGGAGTGAGAGAGTGTGAAACCATTCAGAAACGACCCCCCTCAATGCACCCGACCTGGTCTACTCCCACTCTCCCGGTCCTCGTGATACTAGCGCGTTAGACCATGCGGCCACTGAGGCGTGTTTGTGTGTTCTATTTGAAATATATTTTTATAAAACTAATAGTTTTCCAATTAAAAGCAAATATTCTTTTATGCTCTTTGGTGAACATAGATGTTCTCCTTGTATCAATGTTTCTGAAAAAGTATATATATTTATTTAGCACCGCGTCTTACTACCCGTTCGGGTTATACGCTTTAAGTACTAATTACGCTAATGGATTAGGAATTGGGAAGATTGAATTAGAGGAAGTGAACCCGCATTTGCGTGGAGGGAGAGTGGAAAACCATTTAGGAAAAAACCACCCCCAGTTCACCCGACGAGATTCGAACCTCGATCTCCCCGTCCTCAGCAGTCGGGCTCAATCACGACAAGCGCGTTAGCCAACTACGCCACAGAGGCGGGTCTGTAAAAGTAGATTATTTCATTTCGGCTCTTTGGTATGGTATGCAATCTTTTGCATTATGTTTCTGCAACAACGTTTATTATTTGGTTTCACCTATCTTACGGGCTTAGAGGGGTACCCGTCATTTGGCCTAAAGGCATTTGGGCCCAAAGTGTAGGCTAAACGCCTTTAGGCCAAATGCCTTTAGGCCAAATGCCTTTAGGCCAAATGCCTTTTAGGCCAAATGCCCTTTTGGCCAAATGCCTTTAGGCCAAATTTACTTTAGGCCAAACGCCTTTTAGGCCAAATGCCTTTTAGGCCAAACGACTTTTTGTAAAGTTAATTTTTAGGGCCATTTATTTAAAAAATGTTTTGCTGTCTTCGGAAACATTCGTTAAGATTTGTAATGATGCTAAAAAGATGGGGAGGTGTGTAGTGTTTAGTTAAATAGTATATATACCGTTTCAAAATATATAAGTCTTTTTTAAATTTACTACTTCCCCAAAGGGATAGCAGCACGTCCATTAACCTGTAGTACCACTTTTGTATGTTGAACTTTTTACATTGCCAAGGTTTTGTTTAATTTTTGACAAGCCATCTTGTTAATGTGGGGAGTGCCAGGCCACCACCGTGGTTCGGATTCCACGTTAAACTGTAGGTCCTTCATTTCATCTCCCAATCACCCTACCATTACACATTAGCGTAAGTGCGTATAACCCGAAAGGGTAGTAGACGTGATACTAATAATAATAATTTTTGTACCGTTTTGTACCAGAAATAAAAAGTTTTGTACCCGTACCGTTTTTTATTAATTAGCACATACATGTGGTCACACCTTTTTAATATTTTTTTTTTATTTTGAATTTTTAATATATTTTTTTTAAGTGCCAAAGTATATTTTATCAGTCTTTCTAAGTATATTTGTTTATTAATTTTGCTAAATGAATTAATCAATCATTCATTTTTTAATAATCATATTAACTTACTCGAGTTTGCCCACGGCTTCGCTCACATTTAAGTTGGGTAAATTATCTTATTTTTAGCAAATAATCTAACCAGGTTTTCTCAAACTCTATACTCTTGAGCCTTATATGAACATAAAATTAATTGTTAAGACTCTTATTCTTAGATAAAATAACTTTTTTACGTTAAAATACAAAAATGAGACATTTATTATTTAATTGGTTTAATTATTTTCTGATAAGAGCTTTGTAGAAGTTTATAAAAAATAGTAAGGTTTTGTAAGATATTAATTAATTTTATTGCTTCATAGGCCAAACAGAATATTAATTTTTTAGTCAATCATAATTTAGGCAAGTCGAAAGAAGTGAGAAATTGGTTCACTCCTCATCTGAAATCCCTTCGCGCCTCGCAGTTTGAGAAACCATGATCTAAACTACCAAAAATACAATTTCAGACACGTATGAGGCGAAAACTTTGTATGTTGATGAAGCCACAAATTAACTACTACCTATAAGAAGTTAAAATCTATTTTATAAATATATATATATATATATAATCTATTTTATATATATATGCACTCTTTGCATCAATATTTGCTCGCTTACGCAGAGACATTGTTGAAATGAACACCAAAAGAAATAGTTTAAATTTACTAACTAACATGAATTAATTTGAAGAATCACTCTAGTACTAAGCACCTCAGCTTATCAAATAAATTGTTCTGTTAGTAATTGTTTCTATTGGTTTTTGAAAATTTTCCCTTCTCCCCCCAATCATAATTTCTCTAACTCCCATTTAAACACATAGTTTTAAGAATACTTTCTTTATCTATAGTTGTTCTTCTACCTGCCAGCCAAATTTCGATTTTAAAAATATAGATAAAAGGTTTTTTTTATAACTCCCCCCCCCTCCATTATTTTTATGCAGTTACATTTTTAAAATGCTCAACTTATTTGTTATTTGGGGTGGGGCATTTACGGGATGCCAAAAAATTTAATTTTTAATGACATGCACGAGAGTAGTAGTTTCTATTTAAATTTTTTAGATTTTGGATTCCTTATTCCCCAACCCCCTTTGAGAAAATTTTGAGTCTCCT
>JBCFYV010002418.1:0-37754 GCA_039000515.1 Timema cristinae
TCAACATTGACATGAAGGAAAGACGTAACAGTATATTTTAAAATGCCACCCTTAGTGCACCAAATTTGAAGGTCAGAGTCAAAGTCACCTAATCCTGTTGGTAGCATCGTCCAATAGACTAAGAGCTTACAGACCGAGACTGATGATTTTAACAGATTATTTTTTGTAGTCACTCACCGTACCGCATGAGCTCGGCCCTCCGTGAAACAGGTTGGCCGTCATCCTCACCACCTCAGCCTCCATCTTACACACCCCTGGGAAGATGTCGGGATGGAGGGGGTTGGTGTATGAGGCTAGAGTATAGACATCTGTCAGAAGTTTAATGAGGTCCGTGTTGAAATAGTAGACAGCTCCAGACACATAACCTTCCTCCCACTTGTAGTCTCCTGCAGAGTTTAATACTTTTGAAACATTTTAACAAGCATTGTTGTAAAATTTAATATATTTGAATGTTTCAACACAACTGTTTAGCACAATTTTTTACTGTTCCGGGAGGCCAGCTTTTAATCCCTGCTTCGGTGGACTAGGAGATGTTTAATTTTACTGTGTGATTTTCTCGTTTTCTTTGAGAAAGAGTTTATTCTTTTAAATTTTGTCCAATTATGTTTATCTCCAAATCTAAACCAAGTTTAATTTGTAGCATATGTAACTCCAATTTAAGGTGTGTAAAGGTTATTAGTGGTTTATCATAACTTAATTCTAACTCAATTCTAAGGCAAACATGACCAGACCTCATTCAATTAATTTGTAAATTAAAGAACTGGAACAGCCCGAATTGTAAAGTGATACAATTTTATCCCTCCCTGAGAATCAAAACAGAGTGTGTACCTAAGGTTTCCGTGCGAGTTTTTTTTATAATTCTGTGTCTTACTGCCAGTTTGGGTTATATGCTTAAATGTACTAACCACGCTTATAGTTTAGGGATGAGAAAGGTTATATTCAGAAGAAGTGTGGAAAATGATTTTGTCAAAACCACCCTCACTACACGAATTTAATCTCGATCTCCCCGTCATCGGAAGTCTGGTCTACTGCGAGAATAGCGCTTAATACAACTTTCTCTAACATAAATCCAAAGTGGAGCCTTACATTTAAATAAAACTAGATCAACAATGTTTTTAAATCTTTTATTAAGTATGGCCGCCTAAGACCATAGTTGAACTACTCGCCTTTTAATAAAAGTTTGGGGAAGTTGACGAGGTAAGGGGGGCAAAGGCAAAACATCCTGTTTCATAATACAAATTAATTAGTATTTAAAAAAAAATATTTGCAGCATTAAATGTGCACTTTCTGAATCGAATGATTATATCAACAAATGTTTTATGAACTAACTTAAGTCTATAACAGACACAACATCCAGCCCCTGGCCCATTAATTCTCCACTGCGAAACCTACATTTCAGCAATGATAATTTTTTCGACCATGTCAGGAATCAAAGTCAGGACCATTAGTTTGGTAGACTGACATACTACTGCCTGAGCTAAGATGTCAGACAATTAATGTGTAAAAACATGATTTATTAGCAAACGTTAGTTACAAACATGTTCAGGAAATTGTGAAGTAGAATTTGAAAGGTTCAGACAACAAATGGCAGAAAATGCCATATAAAACACAAGAGTGAGAGTTTCTCTCAAAGGGTTTATATAATTAGTCCCTGCTGTATCATAAGTGCTCAAATGTTTTGGATGATAGACAAGGCATTCATATCTTTTATCCCCAAAAATATAAAATAAACGGTGCATGAAAGTGGACTCACCAAACTTCAAATATTGTTTGACTAGCTCTACAATTTCAGTGTGGCTCTTCCCTTTATCAGGTAAAGTTGTGATATAAGGATTTCCCTGGTTCCTATTGATCACTTCCTTTTCAAACGTTTCATTTATTTTATCCAGTTCAGAATCAATATGGCGAGCAATCATAGGTATTTTCCTGGCTAATCTAAAAGCAGTTTTTTTCCCACGAGATAGCAGACCTAAAGATAATAATCAAAGTAATTTAATAAGTTACACAGTAATTGTTTTATTTATATTTATGTGATTTTAAAATAAATTTTCACTATCGAGCTTAAAACACAATTATGATCAAAAAGAGCAAGACTTACTTTCTTCTTGAAAAATGAAACCCCACAGCCAAACTCCGGCCAAAACTGAGGTGGTTGTCAATGTGACAATTTGCCACGGTTCCTTGTCGCACAAGCAACCATTTACAAATATTTTGAAATGCTCAAATCCAGGTTTGAAGAGTGAGCTTGTCATTTTCTTTCTACCTCAAAACAAAAGACAGGTCAATAATAAATACCTAATCAGTAGTCTATTGTAGGGACTTAAATTTCTCACACTGATAGGGCCCCTACATGATCAGTTTCAGACTGTCGATCTTTTAAGAGTGACAGTACGCATCAGTAGGTTACGAGACTTTACACAGTCAGTTTTCGTGTCATTTTTTATCAGTCCCAGCTCCTGCATGTAACGTGCAATAACATGGATGATAAGAAAAAGGTATGTACAGTCTCTGTTTGATACCGAGACTGAAGGAAATACTGACGAGCATGTGCAAACAGTCAGTCCTACTGTGAGTGTTCCCCATCACTTGCAAACCCGATGGACTGATAGTGATGCGATGGGAAAATTCGGGATCACATCAGTATTTTTGTAAGTCCGTCCATTAGTTCTGCCCCTACATGATCAGTCAGACTACCAATATTAATTATTACACTTTATAAATACTGACAGTCTGACTGATCGTTTAGGGGCCCTATAAAGATTTGAATCTATTTTATTAGAAGGCCATATACTATTATAATAAATTAGTATTTACATCAATAAAAGAGTTATTAAAGAGTCTTGGATTTTTAGAACCTAAAAAATAACTTGATCCGAAAATTATCAAAATAATAACACAAAATAATTCTAAGAAACAATGTCAAATTTACAGAAAAAAAAGCCCTGAAAAAACTTGGAATCAATGCACACAACTAAATAAAACAAGCACTTTACATAAAAAAACTATATTAAATGAAAGGCATTTAGCAAAGAAACCAATGTACTTCCTGGAACATGAACACATATAGACATAATATTATGTAATAATTAACAGCTGGATAGTTTATTTTAGGATTACAATAAACTTAACATTCGTGTAATGTAACATAATGTCAAGGTTATCCTTGTGTTTTTTTAAAAGCGAGCCGTCATGACGCAGTTAACTTAAGGTGAGAGTTGTTTAGGAAAGTAATTTCAGAATATGTTACCATTAAATTAAGAGTAGGTTTACCACATGTTCTAGCTAACCAAAAGAGTTGCAAGCAACTACAACATGGCTATTTAGTAACCTACTTCATTAGTTTGTTTATTTTATGCATACAACTTCAACATAAATTAATATACTGTAGCAATTTCCTAAGGAGTCAGACAGTATAAAAATAGAGGCATCAGAATCGAAGGCTTGGCGTGCCAACAATATAACCTTGGTGATAAGTGAACAAATTACATTAAATTAATGTTAAATTGATTGTGATCCTGGTATTACAACTGTGGGTATGTTAGTCAGGGTTGAAAAAAAACTCAACCTTGTTGAGTTTTTTGGGTTTCATTGTTTTTTGTGGTTTAACTAAAGATATTATGTTATCTGCTTAAACCAATAATTCAAATATAATAATTATTCGGTATCCAGAGAAACATATTTTAACTTTAGTGTAGTTAGGATAGTAGTAATAAAAGACATAATAAAGGAAAACAATAATACAACAATGTAATTATTGGCAACAATACTGTATAAGCTATCAGGTTGATAAAAAAACGATTCTCTGTGTAGAAAGAATAGAAGAGGAGGGAGGGGAGACTATGGATCAAATTTCTGGCAAGCCAGCTTCGGAATTGATTTGTTGCTTTCTTTACTTAAAGATAAAAGGTAAGAACTTTAATCTCATTTCTTTTTTGACAAAGTATTATTTGTAGAGCTTAGCATTAATACAGCGTTGGTACCTTACAGTTATATTATCCTGAGTGGGTTGCTAGTTGAACATATTACTTTGTTTAACCAATTAAACCATATTTTATAGCTTAGTATATTGTATAAAATCTGTAATTTCAAAAATTGTGTATAACACCATATACAAATCAACGTTTTTTTAAAATATCATAATCATAATCATCATCATTATTATAATAAGTGTTTTTTCGTTCACTTTTAATAAAACCCATGTGGTTTTGTGGTGGTTTTTTTTGGGCTGGGTAAAATTATAACAACCCTGATGTGAATAAGATGTAAGCCTCAAAATGTACTAGTCTAAATGTTGAGTACCAAGTCGCAAGTTTTATTTGAAAATCCAAACCCTGTTATCAGTTTAGAGGTAATGTTATGCCCCGACACAATATTGTCCAAGGGTATGACCCAATCACAGCTGAATAGTTTGAATGCTATTTTTGGCCAATTCCTGAAAATGAAATTATGTTAAAAATATGAACTATAGCATGAACTGAATAGGGGAAAACTATGTAACCTACATTTTTCCTATCAATTGATTAATTTTATTATTATTATGCTAAGTACCTGTTCCGGTTATATACAAAACCCTATATTACGTTAAGGGTTAGAATAAAAGAGCATTTATGATCGACTCGGTGTATGGATTTGTTAAAGCAAAGGGAGCATGCAAGGATAGGGAAGTGTGGAGAAAGTTAGTGAGGATGAATTAAGTAGAGTTGTTTTTTGAGTTGTGTGCATTTTCTTGCTAACCCTGTAAGGGACTGGTGGGATTATGGCTATGTCTAAATAGTCTGCACTTGTGCACTTTACTTGCATACATTAATAAAACACATTTCAGGCACCCTAAAGTTCATAAAATGCATGTGACTTTTCAGACAGCATAGTTTAGTGCTACCTGGCAGCAGTGTTGCCAAGTCTATAGTCTCTCTGGCAATATTACATGAACCTGAAATAGATTGTAATTTGACTGGTAGGGTACTACTTTCTAGGTACTACTTTCTGGCATTATATTGATAAGCCCTGCAATTTTCATGAAAAAATAATAATATAAAAAAATGTAAAATTTGTTACTAGATAGCAGGGCCAGAGGATATTACTTTTAGGAAAAATCCTAAAATTTGATAGTAAAAGTGGTGAAATTATATCAAAAGTAGTCCCTAGTATCGAGATTATACTGTTGGCAATACTGCCTGGTGGCTACTTATGAAAGTAATGTTTCCATGGCAACGAGGTCAATTATTGATAGTGTTTTGTTCCCTTTGCACACACTATAGTGGTGTTATAAAATTAGAAGATTGGTGTAAGTATACCTATTCCCTGGCGTGGGTGTTATAAGAATATTTAGAATAATTAGCAATACAAATGTAAGTTGTTATTTTCCTGTTATTAAACTTCTTATATCAATAAAATATAATTCTTAAACTTTTATCTATGATTAAAATAACATTTTTTTAACTTAAAAATATATTTACAAAAAAAAAATTATGCTACAGAAAGAATTTCAGCCTACTGACAAATGAAAATGAATAAACTACACACAATTAAAAATTATTCATTTAACAGTAATAAATTCAAGTACGCAAACCTTCTGGATGAATGGTCGAAAAATATCAATTATTGAATGATAATCTTACATAAACCTATGGCTATTAACTAAACTCATTGCTTTTTTTAGAGCAGTTTAGTATCGATTTATCAGATAAGATAAAATTTCAATCGAAAAGCTGGCAGAAAAGCAGCTCCCAGAAGTCCGCCACATCCACAATAAACTAACCGTTTTTAACCAACATTAGAAAAATAAATGGAACCAAGAAAGAATTTAGTTCCAAAAAATCTAATAGATAGCAATAGAGTAGATAATTAGTTCCAAAAATTCTAGTAGATGGCAATAGTGTAGATATTTAGTTTTACAAATATAGCATAGAGGAAAATAAGGTGAAATATTAGTTTAAACACATTTCTAATAGATGGGTTTAAGATGCAATATATGGTGGGGATCATAGTTCTATATGTCTATAATGATCCTGCATAAGTGTGGAACCCATGTCTGCCGTTATTATCGAATTATATGTATTTAAAGTTAGATATTACTCCTCTAGACTACCGCCATGTTTAAGGGGCCACAGTTTCTATATTTGAATCTACGTCATGAGCACACATGGTGGCAATTACAGTTGTAGGTGTAAAAAGAGACCCTGCATGGTCGTGGAATCTGGTTCTGCCGTTATTTTCAGATTGATTGCCTTTAAACTATAATAACCTAATACAGACATGTTAGGCGCTAGTTTAAGGTGCCACAGTTTCTATATTTGAATCTGCGGCATGAGCACACATGGTGGGGCTCATAGTTCTATATGTCTATAATGACCCTGCATATGTGTGGAAGCTGGGTCTGCCGTTATTTTGGAAATATGCCTTCAAACCTAAATTAGACTCGAAATTAGCACTGCGCGACCGCCGGTTTAAGGCGCCACAGATTCTATATTTGAATCTGCGTCATGAGCACACATGGTGGCAATTATAGTTCTATATGTCTATAATGACCCTGCATAAGTGTGGAACCCGGGTCTGCCGTTATTATCGAATTATATGTATTTAAAGTTAGATATTACTCCTCTACACTACCGCCATGTTTAAGGGGCCACAGTTTATATATTTGAATCTGCGTCATTAGCACACATGGTGGCAATTATAGTTCTATATGTCTATAATGACCCTGCATAAGTGTGGAACCCGGGTCTGCCGTTATTATCGAATTATATGTATTTAAAGTTAGATATTACTCCTCTACACTACCGCCATGTTTAAGGGGCCACAGTTTCTATATTTGAATCTGCGTCATGAGCACACATGGTGGCAATTACAGTTAAAGGTGTAAAAAGAGACCCTGCATGGTCGTGGAACCTGGTTCTGCCGTTATTTTCAGATTGATTGCCTTTAAACTATAATAACCTAATACAGACATGTTGGGCGCTAGTTTAAGGTGCCACAGTTTCTATATTTGAATCTGCGGCATGAGCACACATGGTGGGGATCATAGTTCTATATGTCTATAATGACCCTGCATATGTGTGGAACCCGGGTCTGCCGTTATTTTGGATATATGCCTTCAAACCTAAATTAGACTCGAAATTAGCACTGCGCGACCGCCGGTTTAAGGCGCCACAGTTTCTATATTTGAATCTGCGTCATGAGCACACATGGTGGCAATTATAGTTCTATATGCCTATAATGACCCTGCATAAGTGTGGAACCCGGGTCTGCCGTTATTATCGAATTATATGTATTTAAAGTTAGATATTACTCCTCTACACTACCGCCATGTTTAAGGGGCCACAGTTTCTATATTTGAATCTGCGTCATGAGCACACATGGTGGCAATTACAGTTAAAGGTGTAAAAAGAGACCCTGCATGGTCGTGGAACCTGGTTCTGCCGTTATTTTCAGATTGATTGCCTTTAAACTATAATAACCTAATACAGACATGTTGGGCGCTAGTTTAAGGTGCCACAGTTTCTATATTTGAATCTGCGGCATGAGCACACATGGTGGGGATCATAGTTCTATATGTCTATAATGACCCTGCATATGTGTGGAACCCGGGTATGCCGTTATTTTGGAAATATGCCTTCAAACCTAAATTAGACTCGAAATTAGCACTGCGCGACCGCCGGTTTAAGGCGCCACAGTTTCTATATTTGAATCTGCGTCATGAGCACACATGGTGGCAATTATAGTTCTATATGTCTATAATGACCCTGCATAAGTGTGGAACCCGGGTCTGCCGTTATTATCGAATTATATGTATTTAAAGTTAGATATTACTCCTCTACACTACCGCCATGTTTAAGAGGCCACAGTTTCTATATTTGAATCTACGTCATGAGCACACATGGTGGCAATTACAGTTAAAGGTGTAAAAAGAGACCCTGCATGGTCGTGGAACCTGGTTCTGCCGTTATTTTCAGATTGATTGCCTTTAAACTATAATAACCTAATACAGACATGTTGGGCGCTAGTTTAAGGTGCCACAGTTTCTATATTTGAATCTGCGGCATGAGCACACATGGTGGGGATCATAGTTCTATATGACTATAATGACCCTGCATATGTGTGGAACCCGGGTCTGCCGTTATTTTGGAAATATGCCTTCAAACCTAAATTAGACTCGAAATTAGCACTGCGCGACCGCCGGTTTAAGGCGCCACAGTTTCTATATTTGAATCTGCGTAATGAGCACACATGATGGCAATTATAGTTCTATATGTCTATAATGACCCTGCATAAGTGTGGAACCCGGGTCTGCCGTTATTATCGAATTATATGTATTTAAAGTTAGATATTACTCCTCTACACTACCGCCATGTTTAAGGGGCCACAGTTTCTATATTTGAATCTGCGTCATGAGCACACATGGTGGCAATTACAGTTAAAGGTGTAAAAAGAGACCCTGCATGGTCGTGGAACCTGGTTCTGCCGTTATTTTCAGATTGATTGCCTTTAAACTATAATAACCTAATACAGACATGTTGGACGCTAGTTTAAGGTGCCACAGTTTCTATTTTTGAATCTGCGGCATGAGCACACATGGTGGGGATCATAGTTCTATATGTCTATAATGACCCTGCATATGTGTGGAACCCGGGTCTGCCGTTATTTTGGAAATATGCCTTCAAACCTAAATTAGACTCGAAATTAGCACTGCGCGACCGCCGGTTTAAGGCGCCACAGTTTCTATATTTGAATCTGCGTCATGAGCACACATGGTGGCAATTATAGTTCTATATGTCTATAATGACCCTGCATAAGTGTGGAACCCGGGTCTGCCGTTATTATCGAATTATATGTATTTAAAGTTAGATATTACTCCTCTACACTACCGCCATGTTTAAGGGGCCACAGTTTCTATATTTGAATCTGCGTCATGAGCACACATGGTGGCAATTACAGTTATAGGTGTGAAAAGAGACCCTGCATGGTCGTGGAACCTGGTTCTGCCGTTATTTTCAGATTGATTGCCTTTAAACTATAATAACCTAATACAGACATGTTGGGCGCTAGTTTAAGGTGCCACAGTTTCTATATTTGAATCTGCGGCATGAGCACACATGGTGGGGATCATAGTTCTATATGTCTATAATGACCCTGCTTAAGTGTGGAACCCGGGTCTGCCGTTATTATCGAAATGTAACAACTTACATTGTAACAACACTCACCAACTCGGACAGACAACTGGGACAGCGATGTAACGACTTACATGGTAACAACACTCGCCAACTGGGACAGCCAACTGAGTCAACACGCGGCACTAGCTTGACCGGCGACCTACGCTCTCGCCAAATACATCGGACTGACTGAAGGCGTGTCCGCGCCTGCCGGCAACGAGGCTCGACCACGTGTTCGGCCAGCAGAGAAGATGGATAGAAGAGTTCCGTTTCCGCCTTCGCCGAGCTTCGAGAAGGTGCTAGGTGTTCGATATGAGTCTCGAACCTCTCCCCCCCCCCCTTGTTTGTAATGTTCTCCAACCTTCCTTTCCTTCGATCCGCCCCCCTTCTCTGAGAATTATATTTCGTATAAATACTAGCGGTACCGGGATCTCAGGTCACTTACTACCCCACCGGCTCGAGGATAAGAGGTGAGGGCAGCGACTGGGTTTCGGGGGATATTACCTTCCTACCAAAATTACTATTTCGGCGTCATGGGGGAACTCTTTCTAAATTACTATTTGGACTTTGGTATTAACTTATGTTTATTTGAATATTGACTATGCTACGCGCTTATCGCTGCTGGGAGTTAGACCGTCGCTTTCGCCACCACTTATATTCAGGGTCTGGGCCCTATTCAAATGTACTTCATACATTTGCCAATATTAGCTTTTAGCCTGAGATTGTCAGGTCCTGGGTTCGAAACCCGGCTTATGTTGTTTTCGAGTATAGCTGTTTCTGGACTCATCTTTGTTCGCCAAGTTAAACGCCTAGGGTTGTTAAGTTATTATTACCTTGTGGCCTTGTTTGATGGCTATGACGTCACGTTTGCTACGGGCGTCTGTAAGAAAGATATATATTTATACTAGGGTGGATAACTTAAACGCTAGAGTAACCAGTTTAGGAACTAATCAATTTAACGAAGTAACCAAAGACCATGTCACTGAGATCCCGGACCGTTACCTTTGATGGATTTAATGTAACGTGATTTGTTTTGAGGAGGTAACGTTTATGTTTACCTTTGATGTAATTGATTTCCGCGGTGGACGGAAAAGCGCGCTTCACGCGGTGTTGATTGTTTGCTCAGCTTGTTATTGTTCTTTTTTGACTAAATAAAATTGTTATGTTCATTCAGGTAACTCTTTACCTAATTTACTGCCTCTCTCACCTTATAGATATTAAGGGGGGGGGTTGCAAAATGGTAGCAGAGCGTGGTTAGAATGGTTAATGTGGTTAACATGGTTACATGGTTACGTGGTTACGTGGTTACATGGTTACATGGTTATTGTGGTTAACGTGGTTAACAGTGGTTACATGATTGATGGTTACTGGTTAGTAATTATTGGCTTTATAATTTCGACGTTTATGTCTATATTGTGCTCTTGGTCCTTAGTTCATGCCTCGAATGACTATGGCTCTATAATGTATGGGCTTGGAAAGATGCCGAGAAATTAAACGAAAAAGGGAAATATGCCAGAGGGTTATATTTTATGTAATACATTGTACTAATACCTATTTGTATCTTTTTTCATACTGTCATTGGCCATGGCTCCTCCGCTGAAACCAGGCGACAAGCCATCAACCAAACTGACGAGATCTGATGTCTACAGACTGAACCGTGAACAACTCATCGCCGAGCTCCAAAATTGGTCCACCCCTACTCCACCCAACGCAACGGTGGGTGAGTTAAGGTCTATTTTATGCGAACTAGTGAGTGAGGTTGGGGAATCTCCGGCAGATTTTGGCATGGACACAGTTGCGAGTGGTGAACAACCGATGACGCCCTCCCCTCCCCCCGTCCTCCAAACGCCAGCGGTATCTGTTAAATGTCATAGTAAGGTACTATTGGAAATATTAGGTCGCATTCCTGTGTGTAGTGGTCAGAACTACACGGAGTTATTTAACTTCTTGGTTGAAATTAGCCGGGCATCCCGCCTTAAACTTGTTAGTGAGCCCGAGTTTTTGACATTGTGTTTGTCCAAGACGTCGGGATTCTTAACCGAATTATTTTCCGGGGGTATTCAGGCAGGTTTATCAGTTAAGGCTGTAACTGACCGGATTCTTAATACGTTGTTACCTAGTAGAGTTAGACAGAAGTTATGCAGGGAGGTTGTGCATAGATTTCAGTTTCCTTGTGAAACTTTTAGGAACTTTGTTCTATCTATCACGGAGGCAGCTCGCGTACTCGATGCCGATCTTAAGGAGCCTGAACTTGTAAATATTATTTTGGAGAATGTGTCGCCGCTTACCAGGCGCCATTTTGTGTTCTCAAGTAAACCAACTTGTATACTTGATCTCTATGCCTTGGCTTCGCACGTTGAAGAGACTCTTCTCTCAGAAGAGGAATATCTCAATGCGCGTGCGCCTGAGGTGGTAAGCCGCGCGCAGTCGGGTTCAAATCCCGGAGCTAGTTCTCCTGTGCCGCTTATCGGCGCTCGTCCGCTCGGGAACCGTTCTAGGTACTTGGGAGGTAGTAACCCTGTGGGTGCTAACCAAGGGGCCGCGGGCCTCGTGACATTTCTAGAGTTAGATGTTTCCGCTGCAATAGATTGGGGCACGTTCAGAGGGAGTGCAGGCAGGTAAACTATTAAGGCGCGCTCGCGACCGTGGTACGGCCGCGTCTGTAAGTTTTATGCCGCGGATCTTGAATCCCATGGTTAATGTTTGTATTGGTCCTGTGGGATGTTTAGGGTTATTTGATACTGGGGCGAGCAACTCCTTCATTAGTGAGAAACTTCTTGGTATTATTGGGGACAAAGTTAATATTATGTGTGAAGATATTGGCCCGAAATCGTACACTGTTGCGAATGGGCAATGTTTAATGGTAGACCATAAGGTACGTCTCTCCATTAAAATTGACAGGTTTTCTTGGAAACGTTCCTTTTACGTAGTGCCGACCCTCCCGTTTGACATGATTTTGGGGAACGATTTTTTGTTTGAGACCAACGCTAGGTTGGATATGGGAAAACGTATAGTCTCCTTTAGTTTTGCGCCTGGGGAATTTGTCTCGTTTGCGACCGAGAAAACGCCGCCATGCTTGTTTCCTTTGGATAGGGATAAAGAGGCCATTCAAAGGGTAGTTAACCGGTTTTCTGATGTAATCACTGATAGGTGGGGGAAATGCGACATTCTCCCTTACGACATTGTTGCTCTTGACAACATCCCCGTACGGTCAGGGCCATACTCATGCGCTCCTCCCAAAATGGAGATTTTTAGAGATCTGATTTTCGACTTGGAAAAAAAAGGGGTCATTCGCCCGTCTAAATCACCTTATGCCAGCCCCGCTTTCATTATTCCCCGCAAGGGCAAGGGGCATCGCCTCATTGTTGACTACAGGAAACTTAACAAGAAACTTGTTTTCGATCCTTATCCGATGCCTAGCCTAGAGTCGGCATTCCAACACCTTGGTAAAGCCAGGTATTACAGTCTCATTGATCTTAACGCTAGCTTCCTCCAATGCGCGCTCTCAGAGCCATCCAAGAAATTTACCGCCTTTGTAACTCCGTGGCAGGTTTATGAATTTAACCGCGTCCCGTTAGGCATTAGTTGCGGGGGACAAGCGCTTAGTAGAGTGTTAGATCATATTCTTGCCGACTTAAAATTTAAATTTGTTTTCAATTATCTCGATGATATTTGCATTTATAGTAATTCACTTCAGGACCATTTGCGTCACGTAGAAACTGTGTTAGAACGTCTGCGCTCTGCTGGACTCACTGTTAATCCCGAAAAGGTTACATGGGCTAAGGAGTCTGTCCCGTATCTGGGATATGTTATTTCCCGGGGAAATTTGCTCGTTGACCCTGAGCGAGTCAGGCCTATTCTTGACTTCCCTACCCGAAGAATTTAAAGGGAACTTCTAGGTTTTTGGGGATGTGCGCATATTACGCCAGGTTTATCCCTCTTTCTCTGAGTTAGCTTACCCGCTAAACAGCCTTAAGAAAAAGGGAGCTGTATTTGCGTGGGGTCGGGAACAAAATGATGCCTTTCTCGCCCTCAAACGGCACCTTGTCTCTCCGGCGGTATTGCGCATGCCCGACTTCTCCCTCCCTTTTATTTTACATGTTGATGCGTCGTCAATTGCCCTCGGCGCGGTGCTTTCGCAGCGAACCCCTGATGGATGTAGGCCGGTAGCGTTCGCCAGCAAGACCTTAAATGCTGCTGAGAAAAAGTACAGTACGTACGAAAAGGAATGCCTAGGTTGTGTTTTCGCAGTAGAAAAGTTCTCAGACTACCTAGAGCTTAGAAAGTTTGACCTGTATACAGACAACATGGCGCTGACCTGGCTATGGAACCACCCCAAACAGTTGGGTAAAATAGGCCGCTGGATCTGGAAGCTTTCTAGGTTTGACTTCACTACCCATCATGTCGCGGGTAAAGAGAATGTTGTAGCTGATGCGTTGTCGCGGATGGCAGAGGATCTTGACCCTGTAGGAGATGAAGCGGAGGCGGGAACGCTAGGCGTGATTCACACCATCCCAGAATCTTTTATTTCAATTGGTGCTCATCAGGCCGAGGATGAATTTTGTAAACAGCTCGTAGATAGGATTAGAACTGGGGAAGTAGTTGGGAACTATCGCCTGCGCAAGGGTCTCTTAGTGACTAATATTAGGGGAGACCCAAATACTATATTCCCGAGAAGCTCAGGCCTATGCTACTTAAGTATTTCCACGATTCTGTTTTGGGTGGGCATTGTGGGGTGCTCAAAACTGAGAAGAAAGTTTCCAAAGAGTTTTATTGGCCCAACTTGCCCAAGGACGTGAGGGAGTGGGTGCGCAAGTGTGAGGCCTGCCAAAGGGCCAAACCCTCACAAAACTCGAAATTTGGTTTTCATTCTGCTGACGTTGCCACACGCCCCTGGGAGAAAGTTTTTGTTGACTATGTTGGGCCCCTTACGCGTTCCTCCCAGGGCAACACGTCTATTTTGGTAGTGCTGGATGCATTTTCTAAATTTGTGGTGTTAATTCCCCTTAGGAACATGAAGGCATCTACGACTGTGAATGCCTTATCTAGGCGGGTGTGGGGCGTTCTAGGAACCCCTAAGGTTGTGGTTAGTGACAATGGCCCCTGTTTCCGTTCTAAGGCTTTCAAAGACATGTGCTTCTCTTGGGGGTCAAACACGTGACCACCAGCCCATACTACCCTCCCCCAACCACGTTGAGCGTTTTAATAGGAATTTAAATGTGGCGCTGACTATTTTCCACCACCAGGACCACTCTCATTGGGACAAGGACCTCGACTTTCTGAACGTCGCGTTCAACTCTGCGTACCACGAGTCTGTCGGAGCCACTCCTGCCTCGGTCTTCTTGAATAGGGATTTAAACCACCCCCTCCTAACCACGTGGGATGTTGACCCGCTCTTATCTGACGCCCATGACCGCCCCTTTGAAGAGAAGTGTGAACTCGCCTATAAAAATTTGTTAAAGTCTAGGAGGAAAGTAGCTGCTACTTACAATCGGGACGTCTCCCCGTCCCGTTTAATGTGGGTGACAAAGTAGTTTGTAAATGTTTCCCCTTGAGCTCGGCGATGGACAAGACGTCGGCTAAGCTGGCATTCAAATGGAGTGGGCCATGGCACATCGACAAGTTCCTAACGCCCGTCTCAGTCCTACTAGTGGACATTGCGGACCCTTCTGTAACCCGCCGCGCCCACGTTAGCCACCTCAAGGCGGTGACGTAGTGAGTCCACGTCCTGTGCAAGAAGGCAGGACGTGTTATTGGTTAAGAATTATTTATGTGTATATGGAGTAAAGTTTAGGAATTATCATAGGTTATTTAGGTATATAGTGTAAAGTTTAGGATTTATCGTAGGTTATGCTTATTTGTTATATTGGACATTGATCCAAATCTTAGGGGTAGGCCTACCCGAACTTCTATATATATCTAATGGTTAGTGACTTATGTTTGAGTGTCACTCTGGGAACTTGGAAGAATCCATACGCGTGTGTGCGCGCGTACTATATGAAAAAGGAAGATGATGCAGTGCTTGCCCTTGTAGAACACTCTTGTTCCTGTTGTGTCTACTTGGAGGCATAGCCTCATGTGGATGCGCACCAAGTGCCGTGATGAACTGGATTAGATGGACTGCGCCTGCCAGCAGCCGTGTCAGAGCATTGTAGGCTGCACACTTATATTATTTTTGTAACTGTAGTTTATTTGTTCTCAGAGAGGTCTTCACCCTTCCCTCCCCTTCCCTTTTGGTTCGGGGCGAGATATCGAACGCGTCGTCTACAGAAGACGGAGGCTGGCTGGGCCGACTGATATGTGGGACGAGTCTCAGCTTCAATGGGTCGTCAGAAAGAAGGAGAGCGAGAGAGTCAGTGCCGTGCGTGTAGTACCCCGGCGTGAGCTACTCCAGGATCTGTCAGAGCGCCACTACCGGGTGGGCCTACTACTTGACCATGAGGCCGGCTATCCAAGGACTGTCATGAGGGTTCGTGTGGATCATCTCCCCATTGTCTGCCACTAACGGCAGGGAAGGTACCGCCCTGCCGTTACGCCTACTGCTGAGGACTCCTTCTGACATCCCGTCAGGGGGGGAGGATGTAACAACTTACATTGTAACAACACTCACCAACTCGGACAGACAACTGGGACAGCGATGTAACGACTTACATGGTAACAACACTCGCCAACTGGGACAGCCAACTGAGTCAACACGCGGCACTAGCTTGACCGGCGACCTACGCTCTCGCCAAATACATCGGACTGACTGAAGGCGTGTCCGCGCCTGCCGGCAACGAGGCTCGACCACGTGTTCGGCCAGCAGAGAAGATGGATAGAAGAGTTCCGTTTCCGCCTTCGCCGAGCTTCGAGAAGGTGCTAGGTGTTCGATATGAGTCTCGAACCTCTCCCCCCCCCCTTGTTTGTAATGTTCTCCAACCTTCCTTTCCTTCGATCCGCCCCCCTTCTCTGAGAATTATATTTCGTATAAATACTAGCGGTACCGGGATCTCAGGTCACTTACTACCCCACCGGCTCGAGGATAAGAGGTGAGGGCAGCGACTGGGTTTCGGGGGATATTACCTTCCTACCAAAATTACTATTTCGGCGTCATGGGGGGAACTCTTTCTAAATTACTATTTGGACTTTGGTATTAACTTATGTTTATTTGAATATTGACTATGCTACGCGCTTATCGCTGCTGGGAGTTAGACCGTCGCTTTCGCCACCACTTATATTCAGGGTCTGGGCCCTATTCAAATGTACTTCATACATTTGCCAATATTAGCTTTTAGCCTGAGATTGTCAGGTCCTGGGTTCGAAACCCGGCTTATGTTGTTTTCGAGTATAGCTGTTTCTGGACTCATCTTTGTTCGCCAAGTTAAACGCCTAGGGTTGTTAAGTTATTATTACCTTGTGGCCTTGTTTGATGGCTATGACGTCACGTTTGCTACGGGCGTCTGTAAGAAAGATATATATTTATACTAGGGTGGATAACTTAAACGCTAGAGTAACCAGTTTAGGAACTAATCAATTTAACGAAGTAACCAAAGACCATGTCACTGAGATCCCGGACCGTTACCTTTGATGGATTTAATGTAACGTGATTTGTTTTGAGGAGGTAACGTTTATGTTTACCTTTGATGTAATTGATTTCCGCGGTGGACGGAAAAGCGCGCTTCACGCGGTGTTGATTGTTTGCTCAGCTTGTTATTGTTCTTTTTTGACTAAATAAAATTGTTATGTTCATTCAGGTAACTCTTTACCTAATTTACTGCCTCTCTCACCTTATAGATATTAAGGGGGGGGGTTGCAGAAATATGCCTTCAAACCTAAATTAGACTCGAAATTAGCACTGCGCGACCGCCGGTTTAAGGCGCCACAGTTTCTATATTTGAATCTGCGTCATGAGCACACATGGTGGCAATTATAGTTCTATATGCCTATAATGACCCTGCATAAGTGTGGAACCCGGGTCTGCCGTTATTATCGAATTATATGTATTTAAAGTTAGATATTACTCCTCTACAATACCGCCATGTTTAAGGGGCCACAGTTTCTATATTTGAATCTGCGTCATGAGCACACATGGTGGCAATTACAGTTAAAGGTGTAAAAAGAGACCCTGCATGGTCGTGGAACCTGGTTCTGCCGTTATTTTCAGATTGATTGCCTTTAAACTATAATAACCTAATACAGACATGTTGGGCGCTAGTTTAAGGTGCCACAGTTTCTATATTTGAATCTGCGGCATGAGCACACATGGTGGGGATCATAGTTCTATATGTCTATAATGACCCTGCATATGTGTGGAACCCGGGTCTGCCGTTATTTTGGAAATATGCCTTCAAACCTAAATTAGACTCGAAATTAGCACTGCGCGACCGCCGGTTTAAGGCGCCACAGTTTCTATATTTGAATCTGCGTCATGAGCACACGTGGTGGCAATTATAGTTCTATATGTCTATAATGACCCTGCATATGAGTGGAACCCGGGTCTGCCGTTATTTTGGAAATATGCCTTCAAACCTAAATTAGACTCGAAATTAGCACTGCGCGACCGCCGGTTTAAGGCGCCACAGTTTCTATATTTGAATCTGCGTCATGAGCACACATGGTGGCAATTATAGTTCTATATGTCTATAATGACCCTGCATAAGTGTGGAACCCGGGTCTGCCGTTATTATCGAATTATATGTATTTAAATTTAGATATTACTCCTCTACACTACCGCCATGTTTAAGGGGCGACAGTTTCTATATTTGAATCTGCGTCATGAGCACACATGGTGGCAATTACAGTTAAAGGTGTAAAAAGAGACCCTGCATGGTCGTGGAACCTGGTTCTGCCGTTATTTTCAGATTGATTGCCTTTAAACTATAATAACCTAATACAGACATGTTGGGCGCTAGTTTAAGGTGCCACAGTTTCTATATTTGAATCTGCGGCATGAGCACACATGGTGGGGATCATAGTTCTATATGTCTATAATGACCCTGCATATGTGTGGAACCCGGGTCTGCCGTTATTTTGGATATATGCCTTCAAACCTAAATTAGACTCGAAATTAGCACTGCGCGACCGCCGGTTTAAGGCGCCACAGTTTCTATATTTGAATCTGCGTCATGAGCACACATGGTGGCAATTATAGTTCTATATGTCTATAATGACCCTGCTTAAGTGTGGAACCCGGGTCTGCCGTTATTATCGAATTATATGTATTTAAAGTTAGATATTACTCCTCTACACTACCGCCATGTTTAAGGGGCCACAGTTTCTATATTTGAATCTGCGTCATGAGCACACATGGTGGCAATTACAGTTAAAGGTGTAAAAGAGACCCTGCATGGTCGTGGAACCTGGTTCTGCCGTTATTTTCAGATTGATTGCCTTTAAACTATAATAACCTAATACAGACATGTTTGGCGCTAGTTTAAGGTGCCACAGTTTCTATATTTGAATCTGCGGCATGAGCACACATGGTGGGGATCATAGTTCTATATGTCTATAATGACCCTGCATATGTGTGTAACCCAGGTCTAACGTTATTTTGGAAATATGCCTTCAAACCTAAATTAGACTCGAAATTAGCACTGCGCGACCGCCGGTTTAAGGCGCCACAGTTTCTATATTTGAATCTGCGTCATGAGCACACTTGGTGGCAATTATAGTTCTATATGTCTATAATGACCCTGCATAATTGTGGAACCCGGGTCTGCCGTTATTATCGAATTATATGTATTTAAAGTTAGATATTACTCCTCTACACTACCGCCATGTTTAAGGGGCCACAGTTTCTATATTTGAATCTGCGTCATGAGCACACATGGTGGCAATTACAGTTAAAGGTGTAAAAAGAGACCCTGCATGGTCGTGGAACCTGGTTCTGCCGTTATTTTCAGATTGATTGCCTTTAAACTATAATAACCTAATACAGACATGTTGGGCGCTAGTTTAAGGTGCCACAGTTTCTATATTTGAATCTGCGGCATGAGCACACATGGTGGGGATCATAGTTCTATATGTCTATAATGACCCTGCATATGTGTGTAACCCAGGTCTAACGTTATTTTGGAAATATGCCTTCAAACCTAAATTAGACTCGAAATTAGCACTGCGCGACCGCCGGTTTAAGGCGCCACAGTTTCTATATTTGAATCTGCGTCATGAGCACACTTGGTGGCAATTATAGTTCTATATGTCTATAATGACCCTGCATAATTGTGGAACCCGGGTCTGCCGTTATTATCGAATTATATGTATTTAAAGTTAGATATTACTCCTCTACAATACCGCCATGTTTAAGGGGCCACAGTTTCTATATTTGAATCTGCGTCATGAGCACACATGGTGGCAATTACAGTTAAAGGTGTAAAAAGAGACCCTGCATGGTCGTGGAACCTGGTTCTGCCGTTATTTTCAGATTGATTGCCTTTAAACTATAATAACCTAATACAGACATGTTGGGCGCTAGTTTAAGGTGCCACAGTTTCTATATTTGAATCTGCGGCATGAGCACACATGGTGGGGATCATAGTTCTATATGTCTATAATGACCCTGCATATGTGTGGAACCCGGGTCTGCCGTTATTTTGGAAATATGCCTTCAAACCTAAATTAGACTCGAAATTAGCACTGCGCGACCGCCGGTTTAAGGCGCCACAGTTTCTATATTTGAATCTGCGTCATGAGCACACATGGTGGCAATTATAGTTCTATATGTCTATAATGACCCTGCATATGAGTGGAACCCGGGTCTGCCGTTATTTTGGAAATATGCCTTCAAACCTAAATTAGACTCGAAATTAGCACTGCGCGACCGCCGGTTTAAGGCGCCACAGTTTCTATATTTGAATCTGCGTCATGAGCACACATGGTGGCAATTATAGTTCTATATGTCTATAATGACCCTGCATAAGTGTGGAACCCGGGTCTGCCGTTATTATCGAATTATATGTATTTAAAATTAGATATTACTCCTCTACACTACCGCCATGTTTAAGGGGCCACAGTTTCTATATTTGAATCTGCGTCATGAGCACACATGGTGGCAATTACAGTTAAAGGTGTAAAAAGAGACCCTGCATGGTCGTGGAACCTGGTTCTGCCGTTATTTTCAGATTGATTGCCTTTAAACTATAATAACCTAATACAGACATTTTGGGCGCTAGTTTAAGGTGCCACAGTTTCTATATTTGAATCTGCGGCATGAGCACACATGGTGGGGATCATAGTTCTATATGTCTATAATGACCCTGCATATGTGTGGAACCCGGGTCTGCCATTATTTTGGATAAGTGCCTTCAAACCTAAATTACACTCGAAATTAGCACGAAATGGTAATGCTTAAAAAATAAAAAGGGTTCTTTAAAAATATTTTATTAATTTTATTTTACTCATTTCTATTTTTTTAATTTCGTTCCAAAATATATAGTTTAATATTAATTTTTTTTATTATTATCATTATTATTATCATTATTTTTATTATTATTATCATCACTCCGTCTTACTAACGGTTCGGTTTGTACGCACTTACGCTAATGTGTAATGGTAGGGTGATTGTGAGATGAAATGGAGGACCTACAGTTTAGCGTGGAATCCGAACCACGGCGAAGGCCTGGCACTCCACACATTCACATGACGTCTTGTCATAGGTGAAGGAATGGTTTGGTAATCAGATATATCTGTGCCTGGACCGAGGATAGAACCTCAGACTCCATCACAGAAGTCCGACACATTACCCCTAGACCACCAGGTCACCTTTACAATTGTCAAATGATTTTAAAAAAATAATTAAAACTCAAGATGGCTAAAATTTATTTTTGATATTGTAATCCTTAAAGATTTATTATTTTTTTAGTCACAGTTTAATAATTAAATTTGATGAGAAATTACACCTAGTTTCCGGAATCGAGTTCAAAATATTTGTCTAAGAAATACCATAGCTAATATTTCCAGATTCTGCCTACCCATACAGTATATATAGGCCTACATTTCAATCAAGTAGAGTAGGGACGAGTAAGGTAGAATTTATGGGGGTTCAAAGTATGAAAACACAAGGAAAAATTAGTTAATTTCATTGGGTCAGAGCTTAAACCCGATTTCTCCGTTTCCGGTAAATTAGACTAGATTAGTTTAACATTTTGTTCACGAGCCCATTGATGTATGTCTTTAATAGCTGTCTTGTACCTAAAAAAAACTCCTTGTATAAGAGGGCATAATCACTGTATGAAACTAATCCCCCCAAACCTGCCTGATTTCCACATATGATTTTGTAAAATATTGAAAACGAAAAGTGCCATTATTAAACAAGTTGCAGTCAGTCTGCATCCTGGCGTCTGAGAAGGATGTCCTCATTGCAGCGATTAAAAGGGCTTAAAGATGGTCTTGGGTTCGATGTCCATCTTAACTAGCTAGAGATCACTACTGTGTGAATGACCTGTGATCTGATCTCCAACATGACCTTGACCCGTTGGCTGGGGAGCTGAGAACTAATAGCAGTTTCAGGATTTTTGTTCGGATGACCAGCCCGAACTTTGAGCGTGTTTTAAATACGAGTGGATCGTCGTAGTGGTATCTGCAGATTATTGCCCTAAAATGTATTCGAAATATTTTATTGGGAAAAGATATATTATTGTAATAAGCCCTCACTCGACTTAATAGTTAGAATTTGAGTCATTAAAGGCTATCGATTTTACATAGATATTTAGGTTTTGCTGTTTAATTTGGATAACAAAAAATATATTGTCCCCCTTCATGCTACGCTGATAGCTTTAGCTCTCTATCTATTTGTTGCACAAAGCCACTTAAGTGAGAATTGTTGAACTGCTGTTATTTTTAACCAAAGAGAAATATTTTATTTACCGATCTAAAACAATACACCAATCATGGTTTCAATGGTAGTGTACACAAATAAAGATTGTACAGATGATTCACTACCCACACAAAAGGAAAACCTGTTAAATTCACTATGAATATTGGGTTTTAGTTTTAGGCCACTATTTTTATCGGCATCCTGGACCTCAAACCTTTAAAATTAGTGTTCGTTTGTCAAAACCTGTTCAGCCATTTCCTCATAAGTTCTATTACTGGACACGAGCTTATCAAATTATATATAAGATGATGATAGTTGACTAAAGAGAGAGAATACATCATTTAGGGATACTGTTATTATTATTATTATTATTATTATTATTATTATTATTATTATTATTATTATTATTATCATCACTCCGTCTTACTACCCGTTCGGTTTATACGCACTTAAGCTAATGTGTAATGGTAATGTGATTGTGAGATGAAATGGAGGACCTACAGTTTAACGTGGGATCCGAACCACGGTGGAGGCCTGGCACTCCCCACATTCACAAGTTGTGATTAATACACGTCTTGTCAGAGATGAAGGATCAAGAAAGGGTTTGATAATCAGATAAATCTGTGCCGGGACCGAGGATTGAACCCCGGACCCTAGCACAGAGGGATATTATTCCAGTTGAAAAGGATTAGCAGTAACTTTCGATTGTACAAACTGTCCTCTATTGGTGCAAAATATTTTAAACCCAAATGTTTCTTTGATCTTTACCGCCACCCAACGGGAAACGTGCAACATGTAAAACTTAAAATTTGTTTTAAGACTACAGTGTTTTCAAACATTTTTCAATTGATTTTCCAATAAGTTGTAAAACATTGTTTCAAAACACAGCTTCTACAACTTGTATAGTCTAAACGCACCACGTCTTTACTACTCGTTCGGGTCATACGTCCATGTACTAATTATTCAAATGGGTTCTTATATGAGGAAAGTGTAATTTAGATAAAGCGCACCCGCATTTTTTGTGGAAAGAGAGTGTTAAAACATTTAGTGAATAAAAACCTCAGTACACCCGACCGAGAGCGAACCACGATCTCCTCGTCCTCGGCAGTCTAATCTAGAGCGAGACTAGTGAGTTAGACCATGTGGCCACCGAGGTGTGTTACAATCTTCTCAGTACAATCACAAACTGACGGATTAAACTGTTGTTAGCTAATATTTAAATCGAGTCTTCGTCGGGTCTACTGAGGATACATTTTGATAAACTGTTTCCCACTCTCTCTTCGAGCAAATACGAGTGCCTTTATCCCTAACACTTTGCGTAATTAACATAGCCCGAATGCGTATAAAGACGTGGTGCTAAAAATATAAATAGTATGCGTGTCATTATAATATCATATCTGTAATGTTTACACACACTGAAATATTAGGACGTTTATAGAAAATACAATTTTAACGATGTTTTGTATAATAATCTCTTGTTGCCTTCCCTGGTTGTGTATAGAAATGAAATGTTTGTCCGTCTCTCTATCTGTAAGTCTATTTGTTCCTTTATCACGCCCAAACCCCTGTACCAGCTGACTCTAATCTGGCATGGGTACACACATATAGCTCATGAATAATTAAAATTTACTTACGCCATTTGGTTTCAAAGTAGCAGCTATAAAACAATCACGTCCAAATCACGTGACAGTTTACTAAAAGATTAAAATATCAAAATTGATAGTCAATATAGCTACTCAAGCGATGTTTTGTAAAATTAGTATCTAAACACATTTAACATTACAAACAAAAAATCTCATTTTTTCCGTTACAAAGACATAAAGGTACAATGTACACCTCGAAATAAGAAATTTAAAATTTGATTGGATTTTTTTTAAATTAATTAAGGAAAAATGAAATAGGCTTATAAATGAACGCTGAAAAAATAGTTTAGATATTTATTGCTAAAAAACATATAATTTGATATACCAGAGCTCAAATATTTATGTACAATTTTAACTAGCAATAATGGTATTAGATTAGAAATTAGGAAAATAAAACAGTCGGGAAATGCTTACTAGTATTCGGTCAGTTAGTTGTAGTCATCTTGCCTGCTGTAAAGGAATGTAAAACTCAGAATATACGAAACAATAATTTTACCTGATGCTCTCTATGGGTGCTAAACATGGTCTCGTACCTTACATTACGAAACTACGTTTAGGGTGCTCGAAAACAAAGTGCTTAGGAAGATTGTAGGTCCAAAAATGGATGACAATAGTAGGGAGTGGAGGAGGTTACATTGGGAAGAGTACATACCCTTTTGTCATTAACAGATATTGTTAGGCTAATTAAATCTCGCAGATTAGGTGGGCAGGACATGTACCATCAAGCACTGACTGGTAGAGCCAATGGGAAGAGACCAGTGGAAAGACCCAGATGCAGTTGGGAGGATAACATTAGAATGGACCTGAGATATACTGGATAGAGCTAGCTCAGGATAGGGATAGGTGGAGTACCTTTTTAAGTGCGGCAATGAACTTTTGAGTCCCTAATCCATAGAGTAAGTATATACAGTAAATTAGAAACTTAGTCGGAAGAAACAAAATGAAGAGTTTGTTTTTTTCTTTATGTTGGTAGCAAAACGTTGCCCGGGGTAACCATGAAATTCAATGTAGGGCTACCCAAGACAACGCCGGGTACTTTGCCAGTGATTAATAAAGGTGTCCCAGTAACTAATCAGGGTTTTTAAATTAAATAATTATTACATCGAGTAATTATCTTCAATCAAACCCCGGGATGTATAGCTGGCTGGTGAGAACGTCGCGCGGTTACTCGGTTGCATCACTCACCCTGACGCACCATTTAAAAAAAACAATCTTTAATCGAGGAAACATTCTATTCTCACAACCTTGGGCTAAAGGAGCTTAGAAACAAAGAAATATAGAAAACTAAAATTTGGCATGTATACTTAGGAAACTCTTGAGGATTTGTACATAAGTAATTTTTAAACAGTTTTTTTCATATATTGTGAGTCTGAGCCTTTGACCCGTGAAAATCACTACAGGTAGCTACATAACAAAGTGAGGGCTAGGGGAAGGGGGCTATCATAGACTTAGTCTCTCTCAGAGTGTATATTGTTTTCTTATTCTAAGTTTTTCACCACGATAAAATTTAAACCCTCAAATTTAGAGAAAAAAACTCAACCTTGAGTTTTAAAGCGAGATTTCTCGAAACCATTTAATTTATTCGGGCAACGCTGGGCACTTGATTAGATAAAATAATAAAACAAGAAAAAGTACCTCTGAAGGTAAAATACTGCAAAAGGCAAACTAAACAGTTATTTCCCAGAAAAAATATAGAAAGGCACATTTGATAAAAAAAATATTTGTTCTCGATAATATTTTTAAATTTTAATACAATAATGATAAATTATATTTCATTGTCACTAAAAAAAAAAATTCAATTATATTGATATGTGTTGTTAGTTTTCAAAATATGTTTCAATTTAATTTCAAAATTAAAATTTACTTAGTAAAAAATACTAACGACAGTAGGGCACTCTTAATATAACGGGGAATTTAACGTATTTCACTTTACGCTTATACTTCTCAAATTATTCAGGGAAGGAGAAATCACTTCTTTCCCAACATGTGAATTCCAGACCAAAACATTCGAACGTAAAGTCCCTTTTAAAAAAATTGCATATTAAAATTTAAACTGTCACCCAAGGCCGGGTCTAAATTATTTTGCCGCCCTGACTAGATCAAGATTGGTAATACTGTATCACACTCGACTACATACACCCTTTCCCATCCCTTACAATATTTCGTTATAAGCTGTAACTGCGAATAAGCCCAAGTACAGAAACATGGGGTTGAGTTGCAGCTAGAGATATTATTAACTGACAATAGGTATGAAAGGGTGAGGAGGGAGGTGTAGGTGTGTGTCTGGGGGAGGGGGTTTGGGAGGGAAAGGGGTTTACTAAGAAAATCTCCCGAACAAGATACTGGGAGCTGTCAAACTTCTTTTAAAACCAACTATTATTTTGAATACAAGGTTGCCGCTATGTGCACTGTTGCGCGGTCAATTTAAGATATTATGAACAACTCTCTTAGTCGCATCTCGCGTTGATGTAAATCTGAACAATAAAATTTTTGCAATGTTTGAAATGTAAGGCACATATTTTCAAGCCAAAAATCATTCCTTTTATAATTAAACTTAGTTTCTGGGGGTAACTTTTTCTTAGACGGATCGGCAACGTTGTAAAGACCCATCCCCATTGTAAAAGAAAATAAACCTGTCCCAAAAGTTGTTTGGAAGGGCGAGGAAGAAGTATTCACAGTGTCAACTAATAACTGCCCACACTCGACCCCTCTCTCCCCCCCAAATATGTTAATAGTCACTAACAATAATTGCAAGAGAGAGCGAAAAATAAAATTCTCATCTAATCTATTCTAATCTATATCTAGTGGTCGAAAATTCGAACAATCGATATATTTCTAATAAACTGGAAATAGACATGGGAACCCAAAAGCGGATAAAATATTTTGATTTTCATTTAGCTTTAATCCATTATTTTGGGGGCGAATAAATTCAAAGTTAAAGAAACAAATTATGTTTTTTAAGTCCCGTATCCGTTATAAATCCAATATGAATCTTTTAATAAGTCAAAATTATCATCTTTAGTAAATTAAAAAACTTAGTAAATTTTGGTGGCACACGGTTGGGAACCATGGGGTATTAGCCTACTCTTTTGGACAAATTATTCTAATGTGTTAGGGATTAATAAGGTTGGATTAAGAGGAAGTGTACCTTCTTTTGCATGGAGGAAGAGTGGAAACCCATTAGAAAAAAAACACCTTCACTACACCCAAATCTGATTTGAGCCCAGTCTCCAGTCTCCTTGCTTATATATTAACAAAAGTGACGTTTTAGACCATGCGGCCACGAGGCGGATATAACTAATTACTAATTATGTAAAAAATCTAAAATCTAAAGTAAATCACCCTTTTAACATTGTACAAACAGTTTCCCAGCATTTTGGATACAGCTAGTCAAGCTGTATTGAACTACATGCAAATACTTTCATAATGATAGCTCAACGTTTATGCACCGTTTAACCAGACCAAAAAGATCGCACAGTGACGTCATAATTTGATATAATTGTTTATAAAAGATTGTTATTTTATTTCAAGTTCTCGTTGTGCCTACCTACTTCATAAATTTTAATTCTAACTATACGGCATCCATTAAAAAAAATTAGTCCTTTTAGTTAAGTTGAAAGCTTGCTCATTTTGTAATTAAACATTTAACTAAGAGTAAAACCTAATTTATTTCCCCTGAAGGTAGGTATACAAGAGGTTTCATTTATTTATATGTTATGTTGAATTATTGATTACGGGTCCCTACGTTGTGCGCCTATTGAAGTGTTATTGAAATATTCGTCCCGCGTGTGGCGCCAATTGAAGAAATTATTGGTGATTTAAATTTTGTATAATTAATACACACTTTTTATGTTGACATGTTTTTTTTATTTATAAATCTCAGTTTATTTCAGGAGAAAATAGATCATGGCGGCCTATTGTAGGGATCGCGGACAGAAGTTGCAGTCCGAGTAGTTCAAGGACTGGACGTCAAGTGGACTAGTGAGTACTGTTCTTACATTGCACATTCTATGTATATATATCCATTGCTCAGGGAAAAGCTTCGGAGAAGGTCGTGTTATAAAAAATTAAAATACAAGACAAGAACATCTCGGTTTTACTAGGAGCTTCGAGAGCCGGAAACTGACTCAAGTTACTTTTTAAAATCTCTATTCGAACTTTCCAGAAGAGGAAGTTTATTATTTAAAAATCTTATATTGAACTTGACTTTACTAATGTCACGTGCTGACGTCACTGATCAGTGGCTTTTGCTTCTTAGAAGAAGAAGTGCTTTAAGCGCCATTTAATATACTACATAATTTAAATAAAATTAAATACGTTTTATAAAATTAGGACGATATTTTGTCAATGCTTCACATACTTTCAGGGGCAAGTCAGTTACATTACAGTTAGTAAGAGGACAAAGTGTGTAGTTGCCTTCCACCTTGAAAAATATTAACTTTAAATTTGAAGGTACTTGACCTTGACCCAAGCACTTGTTTGTCTGCGGCGCATTTTTTATGCTATTCTAAAATATTCAAGGAGTTTTGATATTTTGTAGGAAATATTTAATGGTTCCGTAACTAAAATTTAATTGAGAAACGCATGTTTATGGTATCGCAGCTCAAAAATGTTGTACAACCCCAGTGTATTTATACCATAATACTATGATATGCTTGTTTGAGATAAGTGAACCGTGATCTAACACAATTTCAAAAATTATGTACCTCTGGACGAGACATCTTGTGAATGTGGGGAATGCCAGGCCTCCACCGTGGTTCGGTTCCCACGTTTAAACTGTAGGTCCTCCAATTCATCTCACAATCACCCTACCATTACATATTTAGCGTAAGTGGCGTATAACCCGAACGTTTAGTAAGACGTGGTGCTAATAATAATAATAATAATAATAATAATAATAATAATATGTGCTTGCGCCGTGTGGGGAGGGGGGAGTGTACTACTATTGGGTTGGTTGTGCGGCGAAAGGGGGGTGGGGGCGGGGGGTTACAATCAGGCGATAGATGGAGGAGGAACTTTCCATAGTCCCCCGAAATGAAATATGGCTTTTGTCATGGATTCGGCGGGCAGAAAGACGCAAAACTAAACAAAGTGTTTGCAAAAAATAGTAAAACTTTTCAGTATATCTTAAAGTATTTTTTGTGATGTAAACCAAATACAAAATTGAATACTAATTCCTTTATTGCGTTTTCTCCAATTCACTACTTTTAACAAATTGATATGAATTAAATATATGACTAAAAAGGGCTACCTTTTAACCCCCTTGTTTCTCCCCCTTTTTTGCCCCCCAAAAAAATATTTTTTTTTTAACCGTATAAATTTTAATGGGGGCCCCCTTTTGTTATTTGTGTTTGTTGACCACAAAAAGGGCGCTCAGCTTTGGGGGGGGGCATTCGGGGGAGACAAATTCTCCAAAATTTTTTGCCGGTTTAGCATAACCTTTTTTGTGGCAACCTTTAAAAAAAATTCCTTTTATGTTTGGGTGGAAAAAAAATTTTTGGTAAATATTAATTAATTGTTTCACGATACACTTTGATTGACCGGTTTAACAAAATATAAAAAAAAACCCTTTCTAAACCCTGTTCACAACAAGGACCTACAGGGGGCAAAGTTACCATGGGGTTTTTTAAAAAAATAATTAAAAAATTTCATTTTTAAAAAAACGTGGTTCTCCCAGCCCCCCCCTCCCAAAATTTTCGGGGGGACCACATAAACTTTTTAAGTTTTAACCCCATTTTTTTTGTGAAGGGGAAAATCATCCTAATTCAAAAATCTATTGCAAAATTAGCAGTTGGAATATTTGGCCTAAGCATTATTTTTTTAAAAAGAGCAAAAATTTTAGGTCCCAAAAACAAAATTTAAGTTTGGGTGGTATTTTTAAAAAACCCCAAAAAATTATTGCATTAACCATGGGCCAAAAAAGAAATTTAAAAATGTAAAAAAAATGTAAAAAAATAATTTAAAACCAATTTTAACACCCCTGGGTTTTTTTTTTAAAGGATCAATTCCCCGTCAACTAAGGGAAAGGGAAAAATGTGCCCCAACTTTTTAAAACCAACCTCTTTTTGTAATTAAATTACTAAAAAATAAACAATTTCAAATCAAAATTTTTTATTGAAATCTTGAATTTAAAGTAACATAATTTAAAAAAAAAAAAGCAGGTGGGCCATAGAATTTTGGTTGTTTAAAGAGCCAAAAGATAACTTGGATTTTTTTTTCGGTATGCAAAATACCCCCAAGTTTACATGAAGTACACGTTATTTAATTTTTAATGACTGACCCCCCTTTTGTGACTTGTTTTGGCGGTTTTAAAAACCCGAGTGGGGGGTTTAAAAAAATGCTATCTCGTATTTTTCCCCCAAAAGTCCAAAACACAAACACATTTTGGAATGTTCAACCTTTTACAGGTTTTTTAGCATGATGGATATTGGGGGAAAGGGGGGATCCGAATAATAGTTTTTAAATAGTAAACTAATATTTGGGGGTTAACCCATACTTTTATACCAAAAAACCTTTGACTAACCAAACAAAATTTTTCACAATTTTATTTAATCAACTTCTTTACAAGTCCGTTTTTAAAAATTTTTCCTTTTTATCCCCCCCTAAAAAAGGGGGCCAAAAAGGCAAGTACCCACATAGGAATTTAAAAGTAAAACAAGAGGGAAATTAACCCCCAAAAACCTGTCTTAATTTTAGTAATTTTGATATAAAATTGGGGGGAATTTTGTGAAGGATGGAAGGGAAGGGGAAAAAGGGGTGATCGGTAATTTTGTTAGAAAAATTTTAAACCCCAACATATAATTTTTCGACTATATTGAAAAATTAAAGGGCCCCTTTTTAAGTTTGTGTCAAAATCTTTTTGGGAAGCAATTTGCCTTAAAAAAAATTCAAGTGTATTAAAAATTTTTTTTCAATTTTTAAACCAAAAAATGATTTAAACAAATAATTTTTTTATTCATTTTTTAGGTTTTGGGTCTCCTTCAAAAAAAAAGAATGGATATGGTCCTTGGAACGACTGGGGAACTTTTGTAGGACCCACTTTAGAACATCTTTAAATGGGGCATTTTTGGGGTGATCACCCCATTATAATGAATAGTTTTTTATGAAAAACAGACTTATTTTCAATGTATATTTTTTTTTTTTTTTGGGAAGAAAATTTTTTTTTTGTTTTTTTTTGGGGTTAAAAAAACAAATATGCTTATCAAAAAATTTATTTTTTTTAAAATTCCTTTTTTTTATTTATATTTTATTTTTTCTATTATTTAAAATTTTTTAAAATTTTATTATAACTAAAAATCTTTTTTTTTTTTTACAATTTCCCTTTTTTATTAATTAAAATTTTATTTATACTTGAGGACAGTAAAACCAATGAAATTCCGACTACAATATTGGATCGTCTTTTTAAGACCAAAATTTTTTGGGAGAAAATGTTACAAATGTGGATTTACAATAGTTGAAAAACTTTCCGAAAAAAATTTCAAAGATTCTTTTTTTTTTTATGGGTTACAAATTTTTTAACATTTTTGTTGGTTGCAAAATTTTTTTGAATTAAATTAAATTTAATTGAAGGGTGAAAAAAAAAATTTTAAAAAATAATTTTTTTAACCCCATACACCCAAAAATCACCGGCCTAGTGTTTCCTTTTCCCCGGGCCCTTTTTTAAAATGGGTTTTTTTTTGGGGAGGGTGGGGTGCTCAACCCCCTTTTAATTTTGTAGGGGGTTGGACTTATTTAAAACCCCCCACCCCCCCCATATGTTACACTATATTAAAAACCCCCTATAAAAATTTTAAAAATTTGCAGACTTTCCCCTTTTCCCCGCCCCGTCCAATTTAAAAATTTTGGGAGTTAAAAAAAACAAAAAATAAAAATACCATCATAACACCCCTCAATAACTTGTAATTTTTTTAAGTATAAAAAGGATTTTCCCCGAAAAATAGGTCTTTTAAAAATTATTTATAATTTAATTTTTTTTTTTAAAAATTTTAAATTTTTAAATTAAAAAAAAAAACTGAATGTTAAATTTATTTCTTTTTATTTAAAACCCCTTTAAATTTTAGGCCCCCTTTTTTAAAAGTTTAAAAACTCCAAAATTTTCCATTTTTATTTCCCCCCAAGAATAAATTTTTGGTAAAATTTCAGCACAGTATTTTTGTGAAAAAAAAAAAATGGACAGTTTAAAAATTCAAAAATGTGTTTTCCCCTTTTTTTTAAAACGAGTACCCAACATACTAAAATTAACTTTTGGCATAATATGCGTTTAAAAGTAAAAAAACGGCCGTGATTTTTGGGGCCCCCGAATTAACTTTGCGGTTTTTTTTTAAAAAAAAAAATAGATTTCCCCTTTCCTGCTTCAAAAAAAAGTACCCCCCCCCCAAAACAGCCCTTTTTGACTTGTTGCATTTTTAGTCGGGGGAATTTTGGAATTTTAAACCATTCTAAAAAAGGGGCAAAATTAAAAAATCCCCGTTGGCGAGTTTTAAATGTCGGGGTTAAACTAGACTGCCGAGGAGGGAAAATGGGGGGCTCCCTTGGGGGATGATTTTTGGGGTTTTTCCCAAATTGTTCCCATTTCTCTTGCGAAATATGGTGCGATTTTTCTAAATTAATAAATTCCCCCTACCGCATCCCTAATTCTTTAGGTAATTAAAAATGGGTTAGCCCAAACGGTATAAAACGTTAAAAAAAAAAAAAAAAAAATGCCCCTTAAGGAGCAGTTGGGTGGCGGTTAACGGCCCCGAGGGGGTTGTCTCCACCCAAAAAATTTCGCGACAGCAAAAATTCAATTAAATTTAGCTTTGGGGTAAATTGTGTTAAAACCTTTTTTTTGTTTGGGGGAAGGCACACCAAAGTGCCCCTTAAAATGTATATTTACAAAAGGGAAAGGGGGAGTACTAATGCCTATACAGGCCAACCTTAACCATATAGGGGGGTGTGCCCCGGGGGAGCACCGATGAAAAATGGACCAGTATCGAAAGCAAAAAGGAAGACAATGGACAAACTAAAAGAAAAAGAAAAGACGAAAAAGGCTCGAGACAAAAATACAGGAAGAAAAAAAACTGGGAAGAAGTGGCGATAAAAACATGGAGGGAGGAAAGAAAAAATCAAATTGACTAACGTTCCCAAAATGGTGAAAAAAAAAAACATCAAGGGTAATAAAAGGGGGGGGGACAAAAGTTGATTTTCCCCGGAAAATTTTTTTGGCTCTACCCATAAAGGTTTTTCAGGAACCGGGAGCATTTTAACTATGAACGGGGGCCCCCGTAGAAAAGGTTTTAAAGGGGGGGAAGGGGAAATGGTTCAGATGAACTGGGAAAATTTGGGGGCCTTTGTTAAGAGCCTGCTAGTTGGAAACAAGGGAGCTGGCAGGGCTATCAAGATAGGGATTGAATGGCCATGGCCGGAAAAGTGAAAGAAAAAAAAAAGGACTCCATACAAGGAAAAAAAAAAACCCCTTGTGTGGCGGCACAGGGATAAATTAGGTTTTAATTAATTTAAGCCCAAATAACTTCAATAGATAAATAAAAGTAATAGTCAAAAAAACTTAATTAGGAAAAGGGACAAGTATAGGGGTTTAAATTACATAAATTAAAAATTGGGGGGTTTTTTTAAAATTTTTTGCAGATATCAACAGGCACAGGTTTAAAAGGAAATTTTGGAATGATCAATAACAGGAAAAATGTTTTAAAAAGTATTTAGTTTAATTCCAGAATATGTAAGTGCAATTTTTTTTTTTTGATTAAAAAAAATATAAAGGCAATTGTAAAATAAAAAAAGCAAAAAATCCTGATTTTTTTGTAAAAAAGTTGCGGACAAATTTTAAAGGAAATTTTTTAAAAAAAAAAAGCCCAAAAAGGGGTTTTAAAAAAAGAGATTTAAAAGTGGGCGGACTTCTAGATCACAAAAGGATGAAAAAGGCCCCATTAGGTTTTCAAAAAAGAAAAATTTGCAAATTACTTTTGACGTTTATTATTTTATGTAAAAACATCTCGTTAAAAGGGGAAAATTTTTCCCACCCCTTTTACTTGGGGAAATTTTTTTTTTCAAAATTTTTGAAAACTTTGTAGGCAAAAATTTTTAACAATCTTTACAGCAACCAAGGCCTTTGCACACCACCCTTGGCCCCCAGAGGCCACGGCCTTGCAGACCCCTAGGTGCTTACACAACACCGATCCCCCTTTGCATGCCCCCAAAAAGGGGGTTAAAGAACCAATTAAAGCACACCAAACCCCCAAAAGCAACCCCCCGTTGTGCTCCAACGAACATAAGAGCACTATCGACGGGTTTGCGCACCCCCCTTAGCACCCCGAAATGAATCATACCGAAATTTAAAAATTAAGCTAAAAGGGCTACAAGATCCCACTGAAAAAAAAGGTAGACTTTTAAAATCAAAAAATTTTTATGAAGGACAATTAAAAAAAACCTTAGAGTTTTAAAAAAAAAATTAAAATTTAAAATATATATTTTTTTATAAATTAGAAAAACCCCACAAATTTTTAACAAAACGTTTTAAAAGATTCCCCAAAAAAAAAACTAATAATTTAGAAAAAGCAGAAAAAAATTTAAAAAAAAACTTAAAGAAAAGAGTGTTTCGTACATTTTTAAATTTTTTTTTTTAAAAACTTTCGTCTTACTACCCGTTCGGGTTATAGCATTTTTGCTAATGTGTAATGGGAAAAGGGATTGTGGATGGGGAAAGGGGGGGCCTACATTTAACGTGGGCTGAACCACAGGGGCTGGATTCC
Organism: Timema cristinae; assembly: GCA_039000515.1. NCBI lineage: Eukaryota > Metazoa > Arthropoda > Insecta > Phasmatodea > Timematidae > Timema > Timema cristinae. The sequence continues at coordinate 34,331 of JBCFYV010002418.1, forward strand.
CCCACCTTTGTACTTTTTTAGAAAAAAAAATTTGATCAAAAACCAAAAAAATGGCCCTTTAAAATTTTAAGCCTTTTTATTAGGGTTTTTATTTAAAGGAACAATTGAAATTACGGCAGGACCAGGTTCCTGAATATGCGGGGGTTTTTTTTCACCCCTAACTGTAATTGCCACCAAGTTTGCTCTAGCAGGGTTTTTAAAAATAGAAACTGGGCCCCTTAAACTGGCCCCGGAGTGTAGAGAGTAATTAACTAAATTTAAATAAATAATTCGATAATTTCGACAACCCGGGTTCCCCACTTTTCATCTCTTTTTTCACCTTTAATGTAAAATTTCCCGATGTGGCTCATGACCAGAATTCAAATTTTAGAAAAAAGGGACCCTTTAAACCGGGGGTTTTCGCCCCTGCTAATTTGGTCAAATTTGGTTTTTTAAAGGGATATTTCCAAATAACGGGAGACCCGCTTCCCCAAAAGCAGGGTTTTTTAAGACAATAGAACTATGACCCCCATGTTGCTCATGCCCCAGATAAAAAAAAGAAAAAAGTGGGACCTTTTTAAATAGCGCCCAAATGTCGTTTAGGTTTTTTTTTTTTTAAAGGAATCAAATTGGGGAAAAAACCCGGAGAACCATTCCACCCCGCAGGTTTTTTTAAACTAAACTGTAATTTCCAGATTGTGCTATGAGCAGATTAAATATAGGAAAAAGTTGGGACCTTAAAAAAGCGCCCCCAAAGTCGGGTTAGGGTTTTTATAGTTTTTAAAGGAAACCCTCTGAAAAAAACGGCAGAACCAGGTTCCCCCACCGCAGGGGCTCTTTTTTCACCTTTAAAGTAATTTTCCCCAAGTTGTCATAGAGATTAAAATAGAAACGTGGCCCTTTTTAAAATGGCGGTATGTAAATAATATCTAACTTTAAAAACATAAATTCGATAAAAACGGAACCCTTCCACACTTAAACAGGGGGATTTTTGACATATAGAACTATAATTCCACCTGTGTGCTCACGGGGGGCCGATTCAAATATAGAAAAAAGGGGCGCCTTTTTAAACCCGGGGGCGCGCAGTTTTTAATTTCGGGTTTAATTTTGGGGTTTAAGGATATTTCCAAAATAACCCCTTAACCGGGTTACAAAAAATTGCGGGCTTTTTGAATTAAAAAATTACCCCAACCCCGTGGCCTGCCGAATTTTAAAAAAAAGAAACTGTGGCACCTTAAATAGCGCCCCCCAAAATGTCGTATTAGGGGTTTTAGTTTAAAGGAATCAATCTAAAATAACGGCAGAACCCGGTTTTTCCCGACCAAAGCAGGTCTCTTTTTCACCTTTAATGTTAATTTCCCCATTGTGGTCATACCAGTTCAAAATAAAACTGGGCCCTTAAACATGCGGTAGTGTAAAGGGGGAATATTTAACTTTAAAAAACTATAATTCGATAAAACGGAGGGCCCCGGGGTTTCCCCATTAAAAAGGGCAAAATAGACATATAAAATTTTAAAAATTCCCCCTGTTTGCCTTACGCAATTCAAATTTTTGAAACGGGCCCTTAAACCCCGGGGTGCGCGTGCTAATTCGAGTTAATTTTTTGAAGGAAAAATTTTCCAAAAAAAGGGGGAACCGGGTTCCCAATATCAAAGGGCTTTTTGGGGAATAGAACTATACCCCCCCAGTGTGGGGTTTTCCGCAATTTAAATATAGAAACTGTGGCCCCCAAAAACGCCCAAAAATTTTTTAAAAAGTTTAAAATTTTTTTTAAAGGCAATCAATCCGGAAAATTTTAAGGGAAAACCAATTCCAAACCCGCGGGGGGCTTTTTTACACCTATCTGTAATTTCCCCATGGGTGGGGTTACGGATCAATATAGAAACTGTGGCCCCTTTTTAAAAGGGGGGAGGTTGAGGGGTAAATTAAACTTAAAACATTTGAAATAACGGGGGAACCGGGTTTCCCCCTTTTGGGGGCTTTAGACTTTTTGAACCCCAATTTTTCCCCCCTGTGTGCTATGCGAAAAATTCAAAAATAAAAATGTGGCCCTTAAAAAACCCGGGGGTCGCCAGTGCTAATTTTTGAGTTTTAATTTAGGTTTTTTAAGGGGTATTTCCAAAATAAAATTTTGGGGCCGGGGGCCACAAAAAAAGGGGCATTTTAGACATAAAAAATTTATCCCCCCAAAAGTTTTGCATGCGCAATTAAATAAAAAATGGGCCCCTTAAAAGCGCCCCAAATGGTTTTGGGATTTTGGGTTTTTATAGTTTAAAAGGGAATCAATCTGAAATTTAAAGGGAGAACCAGGGGTTTCCCCGGAAACCCCTTTGGGGAGGGTCTTTTTTAAAAAATTTAATGTAATTGAAAAAAAGTGTTTTCAGACGGGAGATTCAAATTGAAACTGTGGCCCTTAAAAATGGGGGTAGTTTAAGGAGTAATCTAACTTTAAAACCCTATAATTCGAAATAAAAGGGAGACCCCGGTTTTCCCCACTTTGCAGGGTCATTAAGAATATAAAAAACTATAATTGCCCACATGTGTGCTCATACCAGATTCAAATATAGAAATGTGGCACCTTAAACCCGGGGGTCGCGCCCGTGCAATTTTGAGTTCTAAATTAGGTTTAAGGGAAATTTTAAAAAAATGGCAGAATGGGGGCCAACTTTGCAGGGGCATTATAACATATAGAATAAAGGCCCCCCATATGGTCATGCCGGGAGATTCAAAACTAGAAAAATGTGGCAACCCTTTAAATAGCGGCCCCAAAATGGCTTTTTTAGGGGTTTTTTATAGTTTAAAGGGAAAACAAAACTGAAAATAACGGCAGAAACCCGGGTTTCCCCGACCTGCAGGGGGACTTTTTTTAAAAATTTTAAATGTAAATTGCCACCATGTGTGTCATACGTAGATTCCCAAAAATTTGAAAATGGGCCCCTTAAAAAATGGCCGGGAGGGGGATAAAATTTAACTTTAAAAAAACCCAAAATTTGAAATAACGGCAGACCCGGGTTTCCCCCTTATGCCGGGTTAAATTTTAGACCCTATAGAACCCCTTTAAATTTCCCCCCAAAGGTCCATGACGCAGAATTTAAATAAAAGAAAATTTTGGGACCTTAACCGGGGGTCCCCGCAGTGCTAATTTTTTAGTCTTAATTTTTGGTTTTAAGGGTTATTTTTCCAAAATAAAGTTAGACCCGGGTTTAAAAAAAATTTTGGGGCAATTAGAAATATAGAAAATGATTTCCCCCCATGTTTTCCATCCCCGAATTTAAAACTAGAAATGGCCCAAACAGCGCCCCAAAAATGTCTGAAATTTTGGTTTTTTAAAAATTTTAAAAGGCCCAATCAATCTGAAAAAAACGGCCCGAAAAACCCCGGTTCCACGGGCCCTGCAGGGGGTTTTTTCCAACCCTTTTAAATGTAATTGACCATGTGTGTCATG
>JBCFYV010002419.1:0-25720 GCA_039000515.1 Timema cristinae
ACCAAACTTTCCTAAACATACTTTTTACATTAAAGGATAACAATTCGTTTTTTGGGTAATACTGTACAAGTAGAATTAAAATCTATAACATATTTAAATATATAGTTTTTCATCAATGTTGCTTACAGTCTGCCAGACTACACTTAAATTTAAAGTAGGTTAAAATAAATAAAATTTAATAAGGTACGGTATCTTAAAACTTGATTACATTTTTTGAATGACAAACTTTGTTGTATTTGGGCCATACATTCAAAATATCACTTAGGTTTATAGGTTTGTAGAAAGTATTATTATTTACCTTTTTTTAAAAAAAAAATTTGGGGCTCATATCTTTATATTGCTTTCAAAAACCCATATTTTTGTAGGAAGTTCTATAACTATAATGTAAAAAATTTAGCTAAAAAACTGTATTACTTTTGTTTGAATGACATACTTTGTCTAGAAGTCTTACGTTCAAATGATAATCTAGGTTTAAATACACTTGTTTTTGCTCTTAAAAGCTTTTACTAACATATTTATTTCATTTAACTAATCACACATTGATGTATCTCATATTTTCCCAATCAAAATTAATGAATGATAGCAAAATGCCCACCATGACTTGTATGGGTGTAAGAGAGAAAGAGATACTCGAAAGTTTCCATCTCTCTTAAATAATGTTCTGCAGATGACAGCTCAAAAATTTCAGCCACAATGTTCCATCCAGTAATATTATATAGATAAATTTGGTTACCATTTTGAATGACACTCTATCAACAAACTACATAAAAATAAAAGTTTGTTTATTTTCATGGTTCATCGCAATACGAGAAAGCCTGTGATAGCTGCATAGCATTGCTATGAAATTATTATGTGTAAAAACAGCTGTTTATTATTGTTTTCGACAACATTAATATCAAATTTTAGCGTAGAGGGGCTTGATAAACTATTATTATTCTTTTTAAAATCTTGTACCAATTGTGATAGATAATTTAAAAAAATCATAAACAATTCTTAAGAAATGAATTTAGAAAGAAAAGAAAACTATTCATTTTTGTTTGATTTGAGTGATTCATTTTCTTCTTAGGTGGTACTAGACCTTTTTTTTAATCAATAACGTTTATTCAATAGATTAGAATTTTAACATTACTGATATGACATACAATGATTTTTTTTATCCATTTTTCAGAATACATTTTAAAAGATGCCTTTTCCCTTCTCTTAGAATGTATTTATATCTTTGACTTATGAAATTCCCGAACTTTTCTTTAACTTGAAAATCAATTACCAAATTCACTTCCCATGATAGTAAACAAATGTAAGATCATGTACGTCTGTCCACTTGGATTGTTCGAAACACTTCAAAAGCGTCCTAAAAATCTAAAATTTGCAGACCAGTAGAGAGATCACTCTCTATAACCAGAAAAGAACCTAATTGAAAAATTTTTCAAAATTAGGCTTTTGTAAATTTAAATTCCATATTGAATTGATATTTTCTACCTAAGGATCCCTATTTTAAAAGCCTAATTTTGAAATTTCTCAATTGGGGTTCTTTTCTGGTTATAGAGAGTGATCTCTCTACTGGTCTGCAAATTTTAGATTTCTAGGACGCTTAGAAGTTTTTTCGAACAATCCAAGTGGACAGACGTACATGATCTTACATTTGTTTACTATCATGGGAAGTGAATTTGGTAATTGATTTTCAAGTTAAAGAAAAAAGTTCGGGAATTTCATAAGTCAAAGATATAATACATTCTTAAGAGAAGGGAAAAGGCATCTTTTAAAATGTATTCTGCAAATGGATAAAAAAAATCATTGTATTGTCATTTTCAGTAATTTTAAAAATTCTAATCTATTGATAAACGTTATTGATTAAAAAAAAAATGGTTAGTACCAGCCAAAGAAGAAAATGAATCACTCAAATCAAACAAAAATGAATAGTTTTCTTTTCTTTCTAAATTCTTCTAAGAATTGTTTTTGATTTTTATTTAAATTATCTATCACAATTGGTACAAGATTTTAAATAAAGAATAATAGTTTATCTAGCCCATCTACGCTAAAATTTGATTATAATGTTGTCGAAAACAATAATAAACAGTGTTATTACACATAATAAATTTTATAGCAATGCTATGCAGCTATCACAGCGCTTTTCTCGTATTGCGATGAACCATGAAAATAAACAAACTTTTATTTTCTATGTAGTTTGTTGATAGGAGTGTCATTCATAATGGTAACCATTGAAACTATATAATATTACTGGATGGACATCTGTGGTGAAATTTTCGAGCTGTCATCTGCAGAACATTATTAAGAGAGATGGAAACTTTCGAGTATCTCTTTCTCTCTTACACCCATAAAGTCATGGTGGCATTTTGCTATCATTCATTTTAAATTTTATTGAATATATTAATACATCAATGTGTGATTAGTTAAAATGAAATAAATATGTTAGTAAAGCTTTGAAGAGCATAACAAGTGTATAACCTAGATTATCATTTTTAACGTAAGACTTTTAGACAAAGTATGTCATTCAACAAATGTAATACAGTTTTTTTGCTAATTTGTTACATTATAGTTATAGAACTTCCTACAAAATATGGTTTCTGAAAGCAATATAAAGATATGAGCCAACTTTTTTTTTTAAAAAAAAGGTAATAATAATACTTCTACAAACCTATAACCTAAGTGATATTTTGAATGTATGGCAACTACACAAAGTTTGTCATTCAAACAAAATGTAATCAAGTTTTAAGATACCGTACCTTATTTATTATATTTATTGAACCTACTTTAAATATAAGTGTAGTTTTGGCAGACTGTAAGCAACATTGATGATAACTAAAATATTTAAAAAAGTTATAGATTTAATTCCTACTTGTACAGTTTTACCTATAAAACCGAATTGTATATCCTTTAATGAAAAATGTATGTTCAGGAAAGTTTGGTATAATACTTCACTATTTTAAAAATAACACTTTTATTCATCAGTAGACATGTTTTCGCATAAGAACATTGAAAAAACCCCGTTAAATCGGTCCCCCCACACGCTTTGGTCCTTGGCAATGTTTATGTGTATGTCCATCCAGTTATATCAATGATGGTGATTCGGTCATCACGGATTTTTTTGTGTTTTTAGGTTTTCAATAATATTGTTATGCTATTATAATCCATGAGTTGACTAAATACTTGTCTCTGACTAAATAGTTTTGTGATGCAATTTGATTATACTTAATTTAGGCTTTCTTTGTGTATAATAAATGTGTTTTTATCTGGGTGTATATTTTAAAGTGTACGCAAATAGGTGATGTAATTACCACCAAGAACATTCCAACATGCATTTTTCTATTCCTGATTACAAAGAATTATGTGAGACATTGGCTCAACCTTCATGGGAGCCTACTTTGTAAATTTTTAATTTCAATTGGTTATATCTGTTTACATTTGGGGCCCAAAGGCTCTTACATAAACTGTACAAAAAAAAAAATCAAATTGCGTGGGTACATAAGTTTAAGAATTATAGTACATTTAAATTTAGGGGAAAAAGGTATTCATACCCTACTAAGGAGGGGTCTACTTCGTTTTGGGCTAGTAATTAATGTCAGAAACATGTTTTTTTTTGAGTTAATACTTGGAAGTACTTCGGAAAGAAAACGGGATTCTCTATTTTATATCTCATAATAAAGGAAAATTAAGTATTTTTTTACCATCCATAGGCCTCACTAAAACAAAAGCAAATATCCTAAAATAGCAAGATTAAAATTGTCAAATAATTTTTATATATGCCTAATTTAAACAATAAAATACTCTGGGAGTAATTGAAAAAAAAGTAAATATTTAAAAGATTGTCACAAAAATGGCACCAAAAATTTTTTAACATAAGCCCTAGCTACACTAGTTAACATTTTTATCATTGTAAAACCCTCCCAACCATCTTTTCATTTTCTTAAACTCTTCATTTAAGTGTCACAATATTAATTTTGTTATTTATTGTAGATTTGAATTTTTGTTGTAGGCCTATTTAGGTCTAATTAGGTGGTAAAAATATTTTAATTTATGATTTAACAAAAAAAAAAAATTAAGAATCCCACCCACTTTGCAACTTTTCCGATACACCTCCCAAATCCATTAATATTACAATCCACATGACCAAGATTAAGTAATACCAATATTAAGATTTGTTTTCCCTTGTTTATAAAAAATCTGGTGGCCTAAATAGTTAGATTGTGCAATAAATACATATTTTTTTAAAACAATATTACCCTGCTTACTTAAACTAACCCTTTCTTGGTTGAAGTAGGAAAGGCCCGGTCCTGCTAATTTGCAATAGTTTATATTAAGATAAATTTCTTTTTAAAACCATTTGTGAAACACATGTTTTAGTGAAACTTATTTTAATGTTCGGTATTTTAAGTGGGCCCTACTGTGAGTCTATATTATTACTTTAACTGTATTATATACCAACATGAACGGGAACTTCATATGGGCTTCATGTAACCAGTTCTCAACTTTAAATAGCTTTAAGCAAAACAAATAATGGATATTAAAAGATAAAATATAATGGGTCGTCTCAAATATTAAATCCTTACTTAACACCCTTTAGCTATTTTAGGCTAGTCAAAACATGTAGGTAAGCTATAATTTCATTTTTGGTTATGGTCCACCTCCCAAATGGTGTCAAAGTGAACAAAACTCGTTTATATATTATAAAATATTTTATTAAGAGTTGGGGGTGAAGTTCACACAAGAAAGAGTCCAAATCAACTCTTGCTTTTTTCCCAATATCACTTCGCAAACCCGCTGCGTCACTTTGCGAAGACAATAAACTCACTTATATCTCACTAACATTCTTATTAAAATTTAAATTATTAATAGGGGTCTACCTAGTAACAACATTTGAGCTATTTCAAAACATTAATAAAAATGAGAAATTTTAAAACTTAATTTTCTTTGGTTTTTTGGAAAATTTAATGTTACTAACATATAAACTTTTGTATGATTCTTCACTTACAAAGTTTTAATTCCATAAATTAAGAGAATTTTATAATTTTTTTTATTATTGTTAAAAAATATATGTTATGCTTTGTAAAAATACATATTTTATGTAGTTTTTAAAGATTATAAAAATATTTAGTTGCATTGAATAATGTTTTGAAAAGTGATGGATTAGCGTAGTCACTTGGTAAAACTAAAAAAAAAAACAAGAAAAGGTAAAATCAAGCGCTGTTGCTATTATTACTTCTTTAATACATTTTGTGTAATCAGCAATAAATTATCATTTCCCTGAAATTTTTATATTTTTCTATTTTTGAATTTCCTATTTGTCCCTCACTTTGAAAATGACCCATAAGTTGGTTGCAAAACTTTCTATATTACAAGGTGACCTGGCGGTCTAGGAGTAAGGGTGTCATACTTCTGTGCTGGGGCTTCCGGTGTTCAAATCCTCGGCCCCCCGGCACAGATTGATCTGATTGCCCAAACCCTTCCTTCACCTCTGACAAGACGTTTATTAACCCACAACTTGTGAATGTGTGGAATCCCAGGCTCCCCCCGTGGTTCGGTTTCACGTTAAACATTAGGTCCTTCATTTCATCTTCACAATCACCCTACCATTACACATTACGTAAGTGCGTTACAACCCGGGTAGTAAGCCCGTGCTAATAATAATAATAATAATTCTATATTACAAGACACACCTCAGTGGCAGAATTGTCTAAGGCATCACTCTTGTGTTAGACAAGCTTGCTGAAAACTGGGAGATCAGGGTTCGAAACCCTGTTGGGTCTAAAAAAGGGTATTTTTTTCCCTTTAATAGCTGTCTCTTGTTTTACCCAAATTTTGGGGTAGATTACCTTTAAAATGCTTCCTTCCACATCCAAAACCCCATTAGAGTAATCATCATGAGAACGGTATATTGAACAGGTAGTAAGATGCAGGGATAAAAAATATATATACTACAAGATTTTTAATACAAATGGTCCAAAAATCTGGTAATTATGGTATTTTTTCATTTAGGCAGCTTGATAAACAACTCTCAAAATAGTTTAAAATTTGGCTTTTCTTAACAGCTGAAGATTTGGGGGTTTTCTGCTTCCAGTTAGCAAATAGGAAACACCAATCTCTTTTTGATGGGGTTTTTCTTCTTTCTGTTTAGCTATAGTGATGGGGACGCGGCAGTTGGCCTAAAAAGGCATTTGGCCTAAAAATGAAACCAAAAGTCATTTGGCCTAAAAGGCGTTTGGCCAAAAAGGGCGTTTGGCCTAAAAGGGGGGTTGGCCCTGAAAGGCAGTTGGCCTAAAAGGCATTTGGCCTAAAAGGCAGTTGGCCTAAAGTCATTGGCCTAAAATGTAAATTTAAAACCTTCGGTTATCTTCGGAAGTAAAAGGTACTGTTATTGTTTCATCTGAATATAGATAGAACAACTGATGCAAGGTTAGTTACAATATTTCTAAAACATTGACAATATCCTACTACAACTAGATCAATAGTTCACAAAACACTATTTTCCCCTTTTTTTTATATATTAGATTTCCGATATTATTTCCTTTTTTAATATTTTCTCACGGTCATAAAGTTAACGAAAAACAAAAATAAAAAATCCCATTCTCAGCATCGTTTACGCTCGGTAAAACTTTTTGCGTACATTCAAATTATGGGATTTTTGACAACTTATTCCGAAAGGCAAATGAAAGGTGGAAACCAAATTATTCAACCCACCCACTTTAAATTTGTCTGAAGTGACGCCGATTTTTCGTTTAGCGCTACTGAGATATATATGAACTTTATTTTTTTTTATCTATTTTTTAATTAATAATTAATATATAAAATTAATAGTGACGCATTAAATAAATTTTGCCAGTAAATATTACAATGGTCATATATATATTATATATATTATATTTTAAAATATTTATAATATATATAAGTATATATAAAATATATATATTATGAGCACAAACGAAAAACAAACGAATGTGAAAACAGAATTTTGTTACAATTTGATATTTAAAAAATGTGGCGGCCAGCTTGAATTCAATTTTTCTACAGGTTAGGGTTTAGGAAGAACCAATTTTTACCCCCCAACATTAATTGTTCTTTAGATTTTCTAATTTTAAGCACAAAGTTCATTTTCGGGCACATATGAACACAAATGGGCCACAATGGTTTGACTTAAATTTAAATTTTTGTTTGTTGTTTTTTCAATATGTGGTGGGCTAGCTTGAGCTCAAGTTGGCCCACCACATTAAATATTTTCTAAATTTTGGCCAGTTTAAACAGCACAAATGTTCCATTTTCGGGCACATATGAGCACAAATAGAGCACAAACGATTAACAAAAAAGGTTTTTTTTCAGCAATGTGGGGGCCCAAACTTGAGTTACGTGGGCAAACAGGCTAAATCTTCTCTTTCTCTCTTATCCGTCGCACTCTACAAGAGACTTTGAAGGGTGGGATTAGGCAGCAGTCCTTTCCTCCCTCCATTCCTAATAATAGCAAACGACCTTGAAGTAAACCATAACAAAAATTCATTGTTCCCCGGCAACTTTCCTTTGGTTTCTTTTTCAAACCAACTAACATAATTTGTTTGAGTTTCACGAGTTTTTTGGGCGGGGTACCTCTGTTTGCTTCATCCTTTGTTTTATATAGATTAAATAATGTAATTGATTTGTATATTTTTGTATAAAGTTTAGTGATATCTAATTTTTTTAAATATGGATTTCATCTTCATTTTTGAAAGAAAGATTTTTACTATAAAAATAATGAATCGAGGACAAAAATGTGCATCCCGCGCCTGCTAAATTACACGGGTACTTATGGTAATTTTTCCTAAAGGGTTTCCTTTTTTCCCCACGCAAACGAGGGTACTTCTCAAAATTTCCCTATCTTCCTCATACCTACCTTCTAATTGCTATTAAATGTGGAAAGCATTGACTGGCGTGAAGATACTTGAAAAAACAACACTACTAGAGTTTTACTCTATTTACTTGAAAAACATATTTTAGACAGTGAAAATACATCATATTCAAATATAACAAATGTACATTTTTGTATAATTATAATTACATTTAAACTTTATTTAACATTTTTAAGATAAATACTATACTTACTATATTGACTTAATAATATAAAATGAGGGGACTCCTTTAACACATGGCTCAAAAAGTATTCATTATTAACATTATATATATAAATTTTAAACCCTTTTTTTAAAAGGGTTTGAACTAAAAGTTTAGTACCCTTAAATTAAATAAAAGTTTAATGGATTAACTTTTATTTTTTCACTTGACGAAAAAAGGGGGGCATTATAAGTTCAAAAAAAACCATTTTAATAACTTCATATTTTATAAATTAATTATATCTATGATAAAATGACCTCTCACAAAAACGTTACTTAAAACCCAGTGACGCACTCAATGGGGGGAGTAAACGGGGGAAACCCTTTCCCCCTTTTTTCCCCTAAAAAATTTAAAAATTTTTAAAAAATAAATTAATTTACTTTATTAAAATAAAACAATTTGGACCAACAGAAGATTATCGTATTTCATAGGGTTTCCCTTTTTTAAAAATTGGTTTTTTAAAGGGCTTTATATTCCCCCAAAAAAGGGGGCCAAATTATAATTCTCATTTGAAAAAAAACAAAAACCCTAGTAGGGTTTTTAAACATTTTTTATACCCAAAAAAAATAATTTTTAACTTGTAGCCACCATTCTGGTTAAATTTAATTCGTTTTTAAATTTTTTTAAAAATCTCTTAAACACAAGATATTGGGGTTAAAAATTTCAAAAGAGGGCCCTCGCTTATAGAACTTTTACTTTTGCCCCCCCAAACCCCCCTTTTGGGTTTTAAAATTAATTTTAAAAAATACTTCGAACCCGACAAAAAACTACCAAAAAGCGTTTTTATTCAACCAAATTTCAAAATAAATTTACTTAGACCAAAGGGGGGCTCAAATTTTTTGACCCAAGGAGCCTTTGTACCCCAAAAAAAATGAAGGGGCCCAACTTTTCCCCTAAAAAATTTAAAACTATTAAATTAAAATCATTCAATAAATACATTTAAAATCCACAAGTTTTTATAATTTAAAAACTTAATGAATTTTAAAAAAAAAGAACAAAATACACCCCACCTCCGGGGCAATAAAAAACAAGGGAAAAATTTTTAGTGGGGAAGGGCTTAAGAGACCAGGTAGCTTAAAAGCGTTAATACCAACGTACCAAATTTTTTTTTTGTGTACAAAGGGGGAAAAATTTTTTTATCACGTAATATTAAAAATTTTTTTTGGGTAACAAAAACATTTAAACCTTTCTAAAATGTTTTATTTCAAAAAACACAGCCCAAAATTTTTTCTCGTTGGTTTGGGGTGTTTGTATACGAGCTTAAAAGGTCCCCCGGGGTTTGATTCCCGGAATGGGCCCAAAAAATTTTCATTTTGGGGACTGTTGGCCCTTTTCCCCCTTTTCACAATTTATGAATTTTAAATGTCAGGGGGGGTGGTTTTTGTATTTGTTTTTTAGATTTAAATTTGTTTTTTCAGACTCTGAAGGGAAAAAATCCCACCTTTTAAAAAGGTTTTCCCTGTCCCCTATTTTTTTATTTTTGTTGGGACTCATTGGGGCGTGAACGGGGAAAAAAGGGGGGGGTTGATAGGGTGGGGGTATTACCCAAATTTTTCTCCCCCATTGAAATGTGGGGTTCCTCCATTTTTTTTAAAACTTCCCTCTGATAAAACTTGAATTTTTTAAAACTGAAAGTTTTGGGTTTTCTCAAAATTTTTAAAAAGATTTTAAAAAAATCTATTAAAATTTTTTTCTAAAGCTTGGGGGGGAAACCCCAAAAAGCTTTTTTGTGGCATTCCATTTTTTAAATATTTTCCCCCTGGCTTTTGGGGTCAAATCACCTTTTAAAAAACTCCTTTAAAAATAAAGGGGTTTTTTAACCCAAACTTTCCTCGGGCCCCAAAACTAATTTAAAGGCTTCGCCGATACTCTTGATTTGTCATCACCCAAAAAATTTTTTTTTCCATTTTTTACTTTTCACCCGTTTGAGTTGTTACACATTAACATCAAATTTAAAACCCTAAAAAAAGGGGAAAAAAGGAATGTTACATTTTTTTTGAATTTTAATTACCTACATTTGGGGGTATTTTTAGAGTGGGGTTAAACCAAATTTTTGGGAAAAATACCCTTTGTTACAACCCCGGGTGGGATTTGAACTTCAATCTTAGAGGACAACTTTTTTTTCCAACGAGGGGGGGGGGGTGGGGGGTATAGGGGGGAAAAGGGCACACAAAATTATTTCCAAATTTGAGGGGGGGCAAATATTAAATTTCCCCAATTAAATAAACATAAATTTAGCTGGGAAACTAAAAATTTAAACCCTTTTTTAAAATTTTATGTTTGGAAAAAACACTCAGTTGAACATTAATTAAATTCAAGATTTTCAATAAAACTACAAATTGGTTTTGAATACCTAAATTTTCAAGAAAGGGTTTTAAATTTTATTGAAAAAATTTTTAAAAATAAATTTTAAGGTAACACTTACGGGGACCAAATCCTTTTTTTCTTTTATAACTTGGGGGTTTTCTATATACAATTTTTTTCAAAGTACTTAACAAAAAAAAATTTTGTTTTCTTTTACCAAAAAAATATTTTTGTGTGTCAAAACAGGGCCCCGTAAATTTTTTAAATTTTTTGGGAAATAAATTTTTTTTCTTAAAAAATATTTTTTAAAAAGATTGGCAAAAATAAAATAAAAACTAAAATTTCCCCCCTTGCAAAGGGGGGAAATTTCCCCTTCCAGACTACTGTTTTCCCATTAATGAAGCAAGATCGATTTTTTTAATAAGGGTTTATAAAATTTCAAAAAATGTGAAAAACTTGGGGGAGTTAAGGGAAAAATTTTAAAAAAAATAATTAAATTCACTTAAAAAGAAGGGGACTTTTCCCCTAAAATTTAAAAATAATTTTTGGGGTTTAAAATGTTTTTCCCGCCAAAAAAATTTACTTTTCCCATTTTTTCGTAAACTAATACAAAAAAACCCCAATTCAAAGGGGGAATTTTTTAAATTTTGGGAAAAATTTTTTGGAGAAACCCCAAAAAAAGGGGCGATTTTAAATTTTCTTTTTTTTTAAAAAAATTTTCAGCATTTTGGGGTTTAAAGGGCCCCTTTTTAATTTTTATTAGGTTTTAAAAAAAAGTTCTGAGCAAAAAAAATTTTGAAATCAAGGGGCTCCCTTTTTTCCATCTCGTTTTTAAAAGGGGAAAAACATCTTCATTCCCGACAATTTAAAAATTCTTTAGGGAAGTCATGGTTTTTATAACCCCCCATATCTCTTAGATTTACTTTTATTGGGATACGGGAACGATACAAACGCTTTTCCCGGGGATTTTTTTTATTTTCGGGATTTACACTTTTCGTAAAACCCTTTTACGCATAAATAATAAAAAACTTACAATAAACATAAAAAAAATTTACAATTTCACATTCTTTTTTGGAAAACATAAATTGAAAATAAATAAAGAAGTTAAATAACGAGCGACCCGCCTTTGGGGGCGGGAGATAGCTAACGCGCTAGTCCCTGTTTAGGGTCAAATGCTGAGGATGGGGGGAACAGGTTTAAGGGGGGAAAGGGGGTTGGGCCTAAGGGGTTTTTTAAGCAAAACGGGCATTACAACAATTAACCCCTTGCGTTTTTATTAGGGTTAAGAATGAAGGCTTTGGAAAAATGCTTGGGCCCAGGTTAAAAATTTAACGAAACGCTTTGGCCCCTTTTTAATCAAGTTAAAGCCTTGTTATAATAAAGTGGGGAAAAGGAAGGCCTTCCCCCAAATCAATTTTTAAAAAGGAAAACCCCCAAAAAACCTTTTTAAAATTAAAATTTTAAATTTCCCCAGTTGATTTGAGTAAATTTTCAGGAGGAAAGGGGAGGGTTGGAGGTCAACATTTTTTAAAAAAAATAATATAAATTTTTAATTTTTCTTCTCTGTATTGTAAAGGGAAATTTTTAAAGTATTAATTAGGTACGGGAAAACAAAAACAAAAAAACATTTACCTAATTTTAAAAATAATAAAAATTTAATTTTAAAAATTATTTTTTTATTTTTTAAATTTAAAAAAATTTTTTTCTTTAGAAAAAAGTGGTGATGGAGTATAAAAAAAAAAAAAAACTTTTTGAGATTAGGAAAAAAAATAAAAATTTTTACAGATAAATAAAGATTAAAAACAAAAATCCCCGAAAGCCAAAATAACTTAGAAACCCCTAAATTTTTCAAAGTGGGTTGGGGAAAAAAAGGAAACCAAAATCTACAAAATTAATTTTTAAACCCACTACATCTCAGTGGAAATGGGGCGTTAAAAATTTTTAAAAAATTTTTGGGATGCCCGTAAAAAGCAACCCCCTTCCAAATAAATAATTTAAATCTTAGCATTTTTAAAAATGTAACTCCATGAAATCAAGGGGGGGGGGGGGGGGGGGGTTTAAAAAAACCTTTTTTCCCATAGTTTAAAAAAAAGGAAAAATTTTGGCCTTGGGAGGTAGAAGAACAACTATAGATAAAGAAAGTATTTCTTTAAAAAAAGTGTTTTAAAAGGGGGTTAGAAGAAATTAAAAGGGGAAGGGGGAAGGGGAAAATTTTTCAAAAAACCAATAGAAAAAAATTACTAACAAAAAAACAATTTTTTTTGATAAAACTGAGGTGGGTTAGTACTAATTTTATTTTTCAAATTAATTCATGTTTTGTTTGTAAATTTTTAAAATAAATTTTTTTTGGGGGTTCATTTTTTAACAAAAGTTCTCGTAAAGCGGGGCAAATAAAAGATGCAAAAAACTGCATATAAAATTTTTTAAAAATAAAAAAATAGATTATATAAAAAATATAAAAAATATTATAAAAAATTTTTAAAATATTTTTATAAAAAAAATTTTAAAAATATTTTTAAAAAAAGGGGTTTTTCTTTTTTATAAGGGGAGTATTAATTTGTTTGGTTCATCAACAAAAAAATTTTTTTGCCTCATTTCGTTTTTTGAAATTTTATTTTTGGAAAGGGGTTTTTTAAAAAGGTTTTCTCAAACTGCGAAAACGGGGAAGGGATTTCCAAAATGAGGGGGTGAAACCCAATTTTTTTCACTTCTTTTTTGAATTGCCTAAATTTATGATTGACAAAAAAAAAATATTCCCGGGTTTGGGGTATGAAGCAATAAAAATTAATTATTAAACTTTTTCAAAACCTTACTATTTTTATAAACTTTTAAAAAAAGCCTTATCAGAAAATAATTAAAACAAATTAAAAAAATAAATGTCTCTTTTTTTGGTTTTTTTTTAAATTTAAAAAAATTTTTTTTATTTAAAAAATTAAGAGTCTTTTAAAAATTAATTTTTTTTTCAATAAAGCTCAAGAGTAAAGTTTTTTAGAAAAACCTGGTTTTTTTGATTTCTAAAAAAAAAGATAATTTAACCCAAATTTAAAATTTAAACGAAGCCGTTTGGGGAAACTTGAGTAAAATTTTAAAAATGATTATTAAAAAAAAAGAATGATTGATTAAAATTTTTTTTAGAAAATTAATTAAAACAAAAATTTAAAAAAAAAATGATAAAATTAAAAATTTTTGGGACTTTAAAAAAAAAAAATTCAAAATTCCCAAAAAAAAAACAAAAAATTTTTAAAATTTGGGGGGGAAACCCAAAATATGTGCTTTAAAAATTTAAAAAAAAAAGGGACGGGGACAAAATTTTTTTTTTCTTTGGGGGAAAAAAAGGTAACAAAAATTTTTAAATTTTTAGGGACCAAAAGTTTTTAAATACCCGTTCGGGTTAAAAACGGGACCCTTACGGGTAATGGTAATGGTAGGGGGAAAATTTTGAGGATTTAAATGAAGGGGGCCTGCAAATTTTTAAAAGTGGGAATCCGGGAAACCAAAGGGGTTTGGGCCTTTTGGGACTCCCCACATTAACAAGAAAAGGCTTGTCAAAAATTGAACAAAACCTTGGGGGAAAAAAAAAAGTTCAAACAACCCAAAAAAGGTTTCTATCAGGGTTTAAAGGACGGGGGTGCTTTTACCTTGGGAAGGGAGTTTAAAATTTAGAAAAGGCTTAAATTTTTTTTTGAAACGGTTTGTATTACTATTTAACTAAAAAAATACCCACCTCGCCAATTCTAAAAGCATCACTAACAAAACTTAAAAGGAAATTTTTTTCCCCGGGGACAAAACAAAACATATTTTAATAAATTTTGGGGCTTAAAAAAATTTAAATTTTTTCAAAAAGTCCCTTTGGGGCCTAAAAGGCATTTTAGGCCAAATGACGGGTACCCGTAGTGAACAGCAAGCTTTTTTTGATGGGGTTTTTCTGCTTCCATTTAGCAAGTAGTGAACACCAAGCTTTCTTAATAAACCAAAGAAACCAACATCCAAGGGGCTGTGTTAGATGTTAGCTGGGATGGTAATCAATAAACAAAATGTCACTATCCTGACATTTTCAAAAACCTCCATGTCAAATAGGAAAAATATGCTATCACCAATTGAGAGCTTTTGTCCCAAAGAATCAACAAGGCATGGGGTAAAAAATGGTACATTCTTAACCCATTATGTCCTACTTTACTTGGTACTGTGCATGTCTAAGAAGTTCTATTAAAATAGACACTTTCTAAAATTTGTAGCTTCAAAGTTATGCATTCCATGATATATAGGTGTTAGGATGACATTTTCTTTACTATAGCATTGTTTATTAAGTAACTAGTATATTAAGTCATAACGACCAAAATATAAATTTTTGGAAAAAGCTATTTAAGCATCTGGATTATTGAAATTTTAAATTTTAAAATAATTTTAGAGTGCTTGAAAATAATTTTAAAACATTTGTAGATATAGCCTATATCAAATAATTTTGTGTATTTTTCTTCCAAAATTAATATTTTCAGTAGTTTTGACCCCACCATCACATTTTTTTAGTTGTTTTAAAACCCCGATGTAAGAGTGAAAAAAAATTGATCAACAAGGCTTTTCTTGAATTTCACAAGAAATTTTCATCTATAGCTTCATCCATGGGTGTGTACAACATTTTTAATTTGCCATAAGGGGGTCTATTACATACCTTAATATACTTTTTGAGATTCTTTCACAATTGTCTGCTTTTCATTATCACAATGGCGATAAACTAATAAAAAAATATTTAATCTAATGAATGGCATTGCTTTCTCATGAATGGAGGTTTCCAAAAATTTTTTTGAACCATTTCAACTTCGCTTACAATTTTTCATGTTGGTGATTAGAATGCACAATGCAAAATAAGCCCTCATTTTCATCAAGAGTTTTATCAAAACCACTTTTTCATCAGAACTTTTTTTTATAATTTGCACTGTAGAACTCCACATCCCGTTGTATTTGTTTTATCTCTAACTATACCAAGCTTGTACCAAAAGCTGTCACACAGAAACTTTTATATTTAAATACCCATCATGAGCAGCAGGATTTTTTTCCTAGACTTTGTAAAATTATTGCGGCGATAGTTGAAATTTCAGTAAATGAAACTTTTTGGGATCATTCTCTCAACTAAATCCCTCCCAACAGTCATCACATCATCATCAATCATCAATTTAATTATTTTTTGTATTATTATATTATTGGCTTTATTATTTATTATTACACTGGAGTGTTTGAAGTAAAACTACAACTTGTTAACATATAGGAATAGAAATGCCATCAATATTTTCATAGTTTAAATCTTTCTTATTTTCCTCACAACAAAAATTTCTCTTTCACTCACACCACTCTTATCTCAAATAATTTGCTATTTTCAATCGAATAAAAAAAACTTCTTCCACAACACCATTGCTGACAATCTTTGTTCAAATACCAATACCTAAGTTTTTAAAAATAGTATATATATGTCAATGTAAATAACCATACATCTTATTGGTTCTGCATCTAGACTTGACAATACAACTATGGGAAATGGTTTAACCAAATTTAAAACCTAATGTGGGCCACAAGTTGTTTTGGGGCTTTGGCAGTCCGCTAAACTTTCATGTGTGCTACATATTGTTAGGACCCAAAGGTGTCAAACCAATCATTGTCAAAAACACCCATGCTATGCATGATTATATTTAACCCTCAACCACGACACTTTTTGCTGCGGAAGGGTTAACCTTTGGGTGCCCCCTCCTGCAACAAATCATAAAAAGGGGTAGCTAAGTAGACCCACTAAGTTGGAAGAGCCTAACCATCTGCCTACCGTGTAGCCCTACACATCATGAATGTGACTGTGCTCTTTAAAATTTTTAGCAATATTATCAGGCTATTTCAAACCCCCCATTTGAAAATCATCTATTTCCTCTGAGGATTGTCACTCAAATTACTTTCATCATGGACCTTGGGGGAAGTTGTCAGACTTCTGTGGTCTACTTAGCTACACACTAGTGTAACTTGTTTCTGATAGTAGGAAAAAAGGAAATAGGCATACTTGATAATTTGATGTCATTAACAATAATCTTTTTATACTAAAGAATAGTGATTACTATAATATGAATTATTATACACTGAAATGATAAAAATAATTGAAAAGTGAAAAATGAGAATCACTCATTTGTTAAATTTCCCCTTATTTTTTTTATTAATATCCATACATCATATAATTTAGCCTTGGGGCCTCCCCTTGTTAAACTTAAAATTGAGTAGTAATGTAAACAACAACAAAAATTTTTTATTAGGGAAAAAAAAAATTTCTTGAAAACATTATAAATTCAGTATATTCTGTTAAGGCTCTACTTTCACAAGTTATTATAAAGCTCCGTTGATAGATAAAGCATTGCAAGTGGTTTTTTTATAGTAAAATCATCTAATTTTAGATTATTGCTTATTTTGGACCTATTCCATGTGAAATCACCTAATTTAATAATATCACTTTAATCTTACAACTCGGGTTTTCATTATATTTTTCTCCCCCCTGTACATACACGCCAGAACAAAAATTTTTTCCAGCTTTATCTGTGTGTGAAAAAAACTCTCTTTCTTTCTAAAAGAAGTTTTCTCGGATTTGGGTTTAAATTAAATTTAAAAATAATCATAACTTTGTGATTAACGTTGACCAATCAATGTTTGAAAGTTTTCTTTTGATTTACATAACATTTTTGGGCCGAAACGTGCAAAGTGCTGGTTAGTGTATATAATGAAATGAACAAGGAACAATAAAGGAGAAAGCTGACTACTCATAGCCATAGTGGCTATAAAAGACTTACTTGTTGACATTGGGGCTGTCACATTTCATCAATATCGCAGGCAGTTACATTCCCTGATACTGGACCATAGCAGACTACATCTACGCTCATCAGTAGTACTTGTACTTATAGGGGCATCCATCAACTCAGCGTCTGAGATTGAGTTCTGTAGGAGTCCCCGAACCCACACAATTACCTTGCTTGCAACCTAACCCCTCTCTCAAAGCTATCCTGACAGAGCAGGCCCACAGGGGGAGGTTGCGATAACTTAATTATTTACTAACCAATCTTCCTCAATTTTTTTTGTCAAATTAAAGCTTATGTTAAGTACTCAAAACACAAGGCAAACCCTTTTGTTTTTTTTATACTATTTATTTCTCAAATATTAAGTTAATTATGGTTTCTAAACCACAAATATAAAACTTTTCGTATTTTAAATACAACACTAAATTAAGTATTCCCCTTTCTTAGAAAAAAAAATTGAGAGGTTTTTGTAGGGCTTATGAATTTAAAACTATATTGTTAGAAAACATTAATGGTGGTGTGCTGTTGCTTAAGTTACTTGTAGAAAATGATGTAAGTATTCTTAATCTTTTATTATGAGCTTTATTTAAAAACTTTAATATAGAATTCTTGTTGATATTATACAAAAAAAAGTAATAACAGAGCTGGGGTTGTGCGGATCACCCATTTTTGCTGAGGGCTAACCATTTGTTGCTGAGCCCCAATGATGATCGTTTGATATGTGATAGTATGTGGTTACAACAAATTGCTTTTTTTTTAATTTTGAAAATCATTAAATTTATAGAAATTTTAATCATAAAAAGATGTATAAAAAAACAAAATAAGCTTGGATAGTATTTGAAGGGAGGTATAATGTAGTGAAGAGTTGTAGAGTCATTGCTACAAAACCATAAAATTCAACTTTGATCATTAATTATTTTATATTTTTCAAACTCAGCCCGGAAACAACATTTTTACTCTTGAGCATGTTGATTGTGGCATGTAAAAGAACCCTTAAGGTGTGTGAAAATACCTTTCCTGGCAATATTGGTCAGCTCTTTCACTCTTGCTCATAGACAATTCTTGTTTTGCTGATATATTTTTACTATTAGCACCGCGCTTACTACCCGTTGAGTTATACGCAGTTCGCTAAAGTGTAATAAGGGTGATTGTGAGATAAAATGGAGGACCCACAGTTTAACGTGGAATCCGAACCATGGTGGAGCCTGGCATTGCCCGATATAATAAGTCAGTTTAGAAAGTTTTATGTTAAATACCTTAAATAAAATTTTAAACATGAAAAAATAATTAATAAATAAGCTATTTAGATATTTACTATTGCAAATTGCTAATAGTCTAATAAAGTTATTATCTGCCTTAGATTATGTTTTTTTTTCCCCATTGACATTGAATATTGAATTGAATTTGGGAGAAAACTAGAACCATGTTCAGATATTGACTGGGAAACCCAATGAGAATTTACTATTGGGGGAAAACATATATGCAGATGGTAAAGGATAACATTTGAATGACCTGCCCTTTGGTGGCTGCATGGTCTAAGGCGCTACTCTCGCCTAGACTAGACTTTTTATGATGGGGAGTCCAGGCTTGAAACTCAGTCAGGTGTACTGAGGGTGGGTTTTTCCTAAATGGCTTTCCCCTCCCCCTCCACATAAATGCGGGGTACACTTCCCATAAAAATATTTCATCCCTTAAACCATTAGCATAATTAGTATATAAGCGTATAATCCCCCAGCAAGTGGGTAGTAAAACAGAGTGCTAAAAACACATTAGAATGAACCTTAGAGAGTTGGGGTGTAATGAGGGAACTGGATGGAGCTAGCTCAAGATAGGGAATATGGACTTACTTTTGTAAGTGCAGCAATGAATTTTTGAGTTCCTATTACCCTAGAATAAAATAAATAATATATTTTCCAACTAAGGGAAGCTAATACTTAAGAAATGCACAGTTTGGTAATTTAATATCATTTAAGCTGTTATTTATAATCTTTAGACGATTAAGTAAACTAAAATTATTTCATGAAATACCATTGCATTAGTCAAAGACTGATGATACTATCTTTGGTACATTTGAGTCAACTAAATATTCCTGATGAAGAGCAGAGTGTATTTATTAGAATATTAGTTAACAATTTACAGCTAAAAGTCTATTCGTGAAGCTCAGCTCCATGACTCTAGTGGATCTACTTGAAGTCGGGAGATTTGGAAATGCTGAAAGACAGAGAAAATCTGAAAAGTCAGGAAACTTTTGATCTCAGGGAAAAAAGGGAAATGTCAGTAAATTTAATAAAAAATAAAAAATTCAAGGATTGAAATATTTAACTAATCCTGAAACTAAAAATTCAAACAAAAGTGACGATTTTGTTTTTTTTTGTTAACAAAATACATTTTTCCAAACTAGATATAGCATTCTGTTAACATGTGTTTTATTCACAAGGTTTTTGTCTTATTACATATTTACACTTAGCCACAGATTATGCTAAATCATTAAATACTGAATTTTGATCAATATTTAAAAAACATAAAAATGGTATTCACCAAGTAAAACTGTAACAAATTAGTGGAGTATTTTAAAGTGTTGTCTGCGAAACCCGGTAAATTCAAGGAATTTTTTTAAAAGTTGTAGACATCCTGTTTGGAGTTTTCACCTTGGCTACTTTCATTTGAAAGCCTTAAGTAAAGGAACCACAGTTTAGGTATTCTGTTTGTAGTGCCTTGAGATGCAAACCCACTTGCCACACTCAAAATTCTAATTAAAATATACCTTATAAAGGTAATTTAAAAATTCAGGATGGTCAGATAAAATTTAAAAATATCTGATAATAGTAATAACAATACAAGTGTCCATCCAAACCATGTTTTTAAAATCTTTCTGACTTTTCCAGATAAACATATTATATATTTCAAAACACTATGCTACCATTTTTCCTGTATATCACAATTTATAAGTGAGCAAACACCTTAAATTTTTTTGATACATGATGATCAGAACTGGTGTTACGCTCATTAGGTGTGAGAGGGTTTTATCCAATTGAGTGTTGCAATCCTGCCCAATATTACCAAAGATATTTAGGCTTTGTAGATAATAGGATGCTAAACTCTATCAAAGTATTTATTAGCTTTTTCGGGTGTTCATATGGTCTTACAATTGATAACCTACATTTTAAACAAAAAAATTATTTAAACCTTAAATAGATACACATGCTTGCGACTGTAGCAGAGGTCCCTGGATGACAAAGTTATATATTTTTGCTTCTAATTTCTAAGCTTCCTAGGCAGATTTTCAAGGGGAATTAAGGATTGCTTAACAAATATGAATTCACCTTAATCATTAATTATATTTGTTTTTCCAGTTAAAATTGATGTAATCATCAATTTAATCATGTCATTATTACTTTTTTTTTTTTATTATCTAATTAAAAATTATTATTTTTTTTAAACAAAAAAAATATCTGTAGCTTTTCTTAATGGAAAAGAGAAAAATAGAAAAAACATAAATAAAATAGTATTGAAAAAACTCCAAAATTTTCTATTACCAATTTGCAAATTTTTATTATTATGAATTTTTAAATAATAAAAAAATTATTAAAACACATTTGGCTTTATGGTTCTGTCGGGCCTACAACCCCCTTCGATACTATCCAAACTTATTTCTTTTTTAAAATTTTTTTTTTTTCTGATTGATTATTAAAATTTTAATGACTTTGATGTTTTTTAAATTTTAAAAATTGTTGCTTTCACATTTAGCTTTAAAAATTTAAAATAAAAAATAAAAAATGTCAGCATTAGGTTTTGGCTAAATGTTTAGGGGTAAAACCCTAATTTTATGTTTTTTTTTTATTTTATCTCACAAAAAAATATGATTTTAAATCGAAGCTCTTATTGCCAACGGGATACAAACATGTTTTATTTCTACAAGTGACTTAAGAAAAAGTACACCACCGGGGTAATAATTTAAACAAATTTAAACGTTTTAAACCCCTAAATAACACAAAAAACCCATTTTTCATTTTTCTCTTAAAAATTTCTGCTCCTTTGTCTTATATTTAAAAATAGGAAAATTTATTTTTTTTTTTTAAAATAATAAAAACCAAACCCCAAACATTTGAGAAATAAATAGTGAAAATAAAACATCTTTTTTCATAAAATGGCTGGAAAAAAGTTTTTTTATATAGTTTTTGAATTTAAGGAATAGAAATAAAAGGGGTTAGGAAAAAAAAAAAAAAAATAAGTGTTTAAATGATGGGGTGATTACGGAACCCTGTTAATTTATATTTTGTCCCCCAAAAAAGCTTGCTGTTTTTTGGGTCTAAAGGTTTAAAATTGTTTTTAAAGTTTTTAAACATTATTAATTTGATCCCAAAAAATGAACCAAATTGGTTTCAAAATAATGGAGCTATGAATTTTTAAATAATTACAACCCAAAACATGCAACTCTTGAAAAAGAAAAAATTTTTTTTTTAAAAAAGACACCAAGAAACATTTTTGTACATAAAAAAAATGAAAAAAAAATTTTTCATCCAAATTTGGGAAGAGAGGGGGCGGGGAGGAAAATCTGAGAGGTTAGAACAAATTTTTTGGGTATTTAAAATTGAAAAAGATTCTTTGAGAAAAATAGCAATTACTTGTAAATGTGGCAAATCGTTTTTTAAACATTAATCTTGGGTTTTAAAATCATTTTTTTGGTGTACAAAAGTACAGAGTATTTATTTTTTTTTATTTAAGTCCAGTATAAATAAAAATGGTAAAAAAAATAATTTGGCCAAGGCTAAATCTACTTGCGGAAAACCGGTGGATAAAAGGAAGGTTGGTTCAAACCCTGAAGTTTTAGAGAGCATGTTGGTACATTTTTCTTACTACCTGGAACACATTTGGGATTAAAATACTTACATTTCTGTGCGATTTTTTTTTTTTTGTAAGAAAAAAAATTTTTTGTCAAGATAATTCTTGAAGTGTGTGTTTTTTTATTTATAGAGTAACAGCTTTTAGATAGTAAATCATTAGACTCTAATATTCAAAATTACTTTTGATTAAAAAAACAAATTTATTAATAGCTGTTAAAAATTGTATGTGATTTTGTTTCTCTACTTTGAAAGTTTAAGACAAACAAAGTTTGTTAAGTGCAAAAGTTTTTAACCATAGTATTTACCTAAACAGGGATTTCAACTGGAAACCATTGAAAAAAAATCAACATTGGCTGATTTAAATAGCATAATGAAGTGTTGTGTTTCCCTTACACTTTTCACTCTCCCCTAACTTGTATTAGTGCCTTAAATTTATCCAACAGTTTAGTAAGTTACCTCAAGAAAAATAAAACACCTGGCATTTGACTAACAAATAATGCACGTATTCATTTTTATAGTTCCATTTCATTGATGTATATTTAAGTTTATTTAAAGACTAGACTCGTGAATAATTTTACTGGGAGACCTGGTGGTCTAGGGGTAAGGTGTCAGACTTCTGAGCTGGCGGCCGGGGTTCAATCCTCGGTCCCGGCACAGATTTATCTGATTTCCAAACCCTTCCTTAACCTCTGACAAACATCTTGTGAATGTGGGGAATGCCAGGCCTCCACCGTGGTTCGGATTCCACGTTAAACTGTAGGTCCTTCATTTCATCTCACAATCACCCTACCATTACACATTAGCGTAAGTGCGTATAACCCGAACGGGTAGTAAGACGCGGTGCTATAATAATAATAATTAAAAATTATTTTACTGTAGTGTTTAATTTGGTAAAAAATAAATAAATTGTGTTTCTAATTATTGTCTTTATAGCTTAAATCTAGACTTACACAATTTATTCTTAATACTATTGTGATATTAAGGTTTTTTATATTTAATTTTTCTCCTCTTTTATAAGTTATGAACTAATACTTGCTAAAAGCAGGTTTTATATAAATATACTTATTAGACTATTAGTGCTAACATGCTTCGAGCTTACTAGGGACAGCAGTACTTGGGAGTACCTTGCCAGGGGGCTTTGTTGATTTGTTTAAATCATATCTGGATACACAAGTTAAGCATTGATTTAGTATGCACCCCAATTTTCTTATGAAGGTACATGTATAAGAGATATAAAAAGCTACTAGATATCTTTCACATATTTATTTCGTTAAATCATGTGATCGCATCTCTTACATTTGATAGATTTTTAAACAACTCCTACCTATAAATAAAACTAACAATATAATAAAATTCTCTCACTCTTGACTGCAAAAAAAAGTGTGGATGTTATAAAAAGGGACTCCCAAATCTTCATTGGTATGAAAATCAAGGTATATTCTATAGTCAAAATATCTCAGAAGTAGTAAGTGTCAAAAGATTTTTTTATGTCCATGAATTTTTATATTATTTTTATTTATCTCTTTATAATATATTATGTATTGTAAATAAAAATAGCCTTAATAGAAATACAAATAATTTAATATATTATCATATTTTTTGATTAGCTGATTTTGTGAAATAATATTTTTAATAATAGAGATTTGCAAAAATTAAATGACAATTTTTTTAAATTTTTGGGAAAAATCTTTACCCCACACATACTACTACAGCAATTAAAAAAATTTAAATTTTGATATATGAATGTACTCTTATAACTCGTATATATGTTTCAGGGGTATAGCATCCATGTTTTAAAGGGGTGTTTCACTGCATGTCGATATCGTCAATTGTTGAATTTGCATGAGCAGCTTAAAAAAGAATATGGTTCCCGTAATCTTCCAAGCTTTCCACCCAAAAAGATTCTTCCCCCCTTTTACCTACTCAGCTGGAAGAAAGAAGAGCCATTTTTGGAAAAATATATCAAACCATTTTAAAAAAATGCATTTGAAAAGGTATAGTCGAAAAACTATTTCCAGCAGAGGAAATTTGTTAGGAGTTGTCATTTTTAGTGTATATTCATAAAACCCTTTTATACAAATATATTTGACGATTTTAAGTTCTTAGAAAAAGTATTTTTGTATCCATGGAAGCAAAAAATACAGATCCATGTTTATCAAAATGATCTTTCTTCCATGTAACTTTTTTTGTGTACCATATCTTATCAATTTTTCACATCTTATACAGGGTATCTTCATATTTACACTAATGAGGTATTTTGAAATGTGACTTAAAAAGGAAATTTACCCACATATGTGGGAAAAAAGTAAGAATTCTTTTAGTAAAACCTGCCTTTATACACCCAGCATTGATTTGAACCCTGTCGACTTCATCACTGGTGAACCAGAACAAATAAAACCTGCCACCTTATTCTCGGGTTTTCTTACTGGTGTTAAAAAGTATGGTTTTTTTTCTTAATTTTTTTGTATCCATAAAGTCAAAACTTTCTTTTTCCCCCAACTAGAACTTTATTTTGAAAGATTTGGCCATATACAGATTAAATACATGCAAATTGCATCATCTCGCAGAACAAAGCTCAAACTTAAAAATTACCATTCTACAACTTTAAATTAAACTTAACAAAAACTGCTATTTAATAATACGTTTATAATCATACATAGCTGCCACTGCTCTTGAGTTCTTTGCAAAGTATATTGCAAATTTGACTAACTTTGATTATTATATTTTGCAATATTTTTTATAAAGGAGAAGAATATATCTTTATAAGTAGGTAAACTGATATTTCTGTTATTAACTGCAAAAATAAACATATAATATAATTTGAGAAGTTGTACGTGTTACATAAATTTACATTCTTTGACTTATCTACTAATCGTTACCAATTTGCAACTATATAATTTTCGCTTTTGTACACATTAATTGGTTTTACTCATCAGAATATTAATTTAATTTTTTATATTGTTTGTTTTTAAAGTGTATGTTTTTGAAAAACGTCTTTTCTATGGTCCATACTCTACTATCTCAGAGGTGACCTGGTGGTCTCGGGGAAGGTGTCAGACTTCTGTGCTGGCGGCCGGGGTTCAATCCTCGGTCCGGCACAGATTTATCTATTTCCAAACCCTTCCTACACCTCTGACAAGACATCTTGCGAATGTTGGAATGCCAGGCCGCCACCGTGGTTCGATTCCACGTTAAAAATGTAGGTCCTTCATTTCATCTCACAACCCCTACCATTACACAATAGCGTAAGTGTGTATAACCCGAACGGGTAGTAAGACGCGGTTTCTAATTAATAATAAAATAATACTATCTCAGAGGCCTTCATTTTAAAATTTAAATATTCAATTTGTCCTTAAAATCCAGTTTAATTCCATGGGTACATAATAACTTACATAATAATACAGCTTGAAACCCTATAACACATTGTGGTGCGTTTTTCTGTATTCTACTTAAAGATGACAGATATTGGTATTTGAGGCAAAATGTTAAAATGATTTTATAATTTTCTGATACAAAGTTATTGCACCCCTTATTAAATGGGAATTTATCAAAATGTAAGCAAACACACACAGGCCAATCGCAAGGGAGCAGTGTCGAGCACAACACTATTCAATTTAATAATTAACAATCTCCCATCTAAAAATTTAAATGAGGTACATGACA
>JBCFYV010002419.1:25820-108260 GCA_039000515.1 Timema cristinae
TTACATTTTGATAAATTCCCCATTTAATAAGTGGTGAAATAAATTGTATCAGAAAATTATAAAATCATTTTAACATTTTGCCTCAAATACCAATATCTGTCATCTTTTAAGTAGAATACAAAAAAAACGCACCACAATGTGTTATATGGTTCAAGCTGTATTATTTATGTAAGTTATTATGTACCCATGGAATTAAACTGGATTTTAAGACGAATTGAATATTTAAATTTTCAATTGAAGGCCTCTGAGATAGTATTATTATTATTATTATTAGCACCGCGTCTTATTTACCCGTTCGGGTTATAAAACACTTACGCAAATGTGTAATGGTAGGGTGATTGTGAGATGAAATGAAGGACCTACAGTTTAACGTGGAATCCGAACCACGGTGGCGCCTGGCATTCCACACATTCGCAAGATGTCTTGTCAGAGGTGTAGGAAGGGTTTGGAAATCAGATAAATCTGTGCCGGGACCGAGGATTGAACCCCGGCCGCCAGCACAGAAGTCTGACACCTTACCCGTAGACCACCAGGTCACCTCTGAGATAGTTAGAGTATGGACCATAGAAAAGACGATTTCAAAAACATACACATTACAAACAACACATATAATAAAAATTAAATTAATATTCTGATGAGTCAACCAATTAATGTGTACAAAAGCGAAAATTATATAGTTGCCAATACTTGGTAACGATTAGTAGATAAAGTCAAAAGAAATAGTAAATTTATGTAACACTGTACAACTTCTCAAAATTATATTATATAGTTTATTTTTGCCTTAATATACAGAAAATATCAGTTTACCTACTTATAAAGATATATTCTTCTCCTTTATAAAAATATTGCAAAATTAATAATCAAAGTTAGTCAAATTTGCATATACTTTGCAAAGAACTCAAGAGCAGTGGCAGCTATGTATGATTATACACGTATTATTTAAATAGCAGTTTTTGTTAAGTTTAATTTAAAGTTGTAGAATGGTAATTTTTAAGTTTGAGCTTTTGTTCATGCGAGATGATGCAATTTGCATGTAATTTAATCTGTATATGGCCAAATCTTCAATAAATAAAGTTCTAGTTGGGAGAAAAAGAAAGTTAGACTTTATGGATACAAACAATTAAGAAAAAATAACCATACTTATTAACACCAGTAAGAACAGAGAATAAGGTGGCAGGTTCATTTGTTATGGTTCACCAGTGATGAAGTCGACAGGGTTCAAATCAATGCTGGGTGTATAAAGGCAGGTTTTACTAAAAGAATTCTTACTTTTTTCCCACATATGTGGGTAAATTTCCTTTTTAAGTCACACTTTCAAAATACCTCATTAGTGTAAATATGAAGATAGCCTGTATAAGATGTGAAAAATTGATAAGATATGGTACACTAAAAAGTTACATGGAAGAAAGATCATATTGATAAACATGGATCTGTAGTTTTTGCTTCCATGGATTACAAAAATATCTGTTCTAAGAACATTAAAATCGTCAAATATATTTGTATGGAAAGGTTATGAATATACACTAAAAATGACAACTCCTAACAAATATTCCTCTGCTGGAAATATGTTTTTCGACTATACCGTTCAAATGCATATCTTACTGGTTTGAATATATTTTTCCAGCATGGCTCTTCTTTCTTCCAGCTGAGTAGGTGAAAGGGGAAGAATCTTTTTGGGTGGAAAGCTTGGAAGATTACTGGAACCATATTCTTTTTTAAGCTGCTCATGCAAATTCAACAATTGACGATATCGAACAGTGCAGTGAAACACCCCATTAACATGGATGCTATATCCCTGAAACATTATATACGAGTATATGAGTACATTCATATATCAAATTAATTTTTCTAATTGCTGTAGTATGTATGTGTGTGAGTAAAGATTTTTCCAACAATTTAAAAAAATTGTCATTAATTTTTGCAAAATCTCTATTATTAAAAATATTATTCACAAAATCAGCTAATTCAAAAACTATGATAATATATTAAATTATTTGTATTTCTATTAAGGCTATTTTTATTTACAATACATAATATATTATGAAGAGATAATAAAAATAATATAAAATTCATGGACATAAAAAAATCTTTTGACACTTACTACTTCTGAGATATTTTGACTATAGATATACCTTGATTTTCATACCAATGAAGATTTGGAGTACCATTTTATAACATCCAAACTTTTTTTTGCAGTCAAGAGTGAGAGAATTTTATTATATTGTTAGTGTTATTTTATAGGTAGAGTTGATAATATCTATCAAATGTAAGAGATGCAGATCACATGACTTAACGTATGAATATGTGAAAGATGATCTAGTAGCTTTTTTATATCTCTTATACATGTACCTTCATAAGAAAATTGGGGTGCATACTAAATCAATGCTTAACTTGTGTATCCAGATATGATTTAAACAAATCAACAAAGACCCTGGCAAGGTACTCCCAAGTACTGCTGTCCCTAGTAAGCTCGAAGCATGTTAGCACTAATAGTCTAATAAGTTAATTTATATAAAACCTGCTTTTAGCAAGTATTTAGTTCATAACTTATAAAAGAGGAGAAAAATTAAATATAAAAACCTTAATATCACAATAGTATTAAGAATAAATTGTGTAAGTCTAGATTTAAGCTATAAAGACAATAATTAGAAACACAATTTATTTATTTTTTTACCAAATTAAACACTACAGTAAAATTATTATTATTATTATTATTATTAGCACCGCGTCTTACTACCCGTTCGGGTTATACGCACTTACGCTAATGTGTAATGGTAGGGTGATTGTGAGATGAAATGAAGGACCTACAGTTTAACGTGGAATCCGAACCACGGTGGAGGCCAGCTCAGAAGTCTGACACCTTACCCCTAGACCACCAGGTCTCCAGTAAAATTATTCACGAGTCTAGTCTTAAGTAAACTTAAATATACATCAATGAAATGGAACTATAAAAATGAATACGTGCATTATTTGTTAGTCAAATGCCAGTGTGTTATTTATCTTGAGGTAACTTACTCAAACTGTTGGATAAATTAAGGCACTAATACAAGTTAGGGAGAGTGAAAAGTGTAAAGGAAACACAACACTTCATTATGCTATTTAAATCAGCCAATGTGATTTTTTACAATGGTTTCCAGTTGAAATCCTGTTTAGGTAATACTATGGTTAAAAACTTCGCACTTAACATCTTTGTTTGTCTTAAACTTTCAAAGTAGAGAAACAAAAATCACATACAATTTTTAACAGCTATTAATAATTTGTTTTTTAATCAAAAGTAATATGATATTAAGAGTCTAATGATTTACTATCTAAGCTGTTACTCTATAAATAAAATCACACACCTTCAAGAATTATCTTGACAAAAAATTAGTTTCTTACAAAAAAAAAAAAAAATCTGCACAGAAATAGTAAGTATTTTTAATGCAATAATGTAGTTCCAGGTAGTAAGACACATCGTACCAACATGCTCTAGCTAAACTTCAGTGTGTTTGAACCAACCTTCCTTTTATCCACCCGTTCTCCTGCAAGTAGATTCTAGCCTCTGGCCAAATTACTTTTTTTACCAGTATTATTTATACTGGACTTAAATATGCAATAATAAATACTCTGTACTTTTGTACACCAAAACAATGATTTTAAAACCAATGTATTAATGTTAGAAAAACAGATTTGCCACAATACAAGTTAATTGCTACTTTCTACAAAGACTCATTTCAAGTTAAATCACCCAATACCATATGTTCTAACCTCTCAGATTTTCCTCCCCCCCCCCTCTCTTCCCAAGATGGATGTAAAATATTTTTTTCAGATTTTTCTGTACATAAATGATTTCATGGTGTCATTTTAAAAAAAAATTGTTTCTTTTTCAAAGAGTTGCTATGTTTTGGGTTGTAATTATTTAAAATATTCATAGCTCCATTATATATGAACCAATTTGGTTCATTTTTGGTATCAAATTAAAGCTAATGTTAAATACTTTAAAAACAATTCAAACCCTTTAGACCAAGAATCAGCAAGCTTTTTTGGGACTGATCAACATATAAACTTAACAGGGTTCCTGTAATCACCCCATCATTTAAACACTCTCATTTTTTTTTTTTGCCTACACATTTTATTTCTATTCCTTAAATTCAAACTACTATATAAAAAAACTTATTTCCCAGCCATTTTATGAAAAGAGATGTTTTATTTTCACTATTTATTTCTCAAATGTTGGGTTGGTTATTATTTATTTTAAAACACAAAAATCAAATTTTCCATATTTTAAATATAAGACAAGGAGCATGAACTTTCTTAGAGAGAAAAATGAAGAATGGGTTTTTGTGTTATTTAGGAGTTTAAAACGATTTATAATTTGTTAGAATATATTACCGGCTGGTGTACTTGTTCTTAAGTCACTTGTAGCAAATAATCATGTTTGTATCCTGTTGTGCAATATGAGCTTCGATTTAAAATCATATATTATTTTGTGATGATAATATAAAAAAAATCATAAAGTTAGGGTTGGACCAATAAGCTATTTAGCCAATCCCTAATGCTGATCATTTATTTATTTTACATTTAATTTTTCAAAGCTAATATGTGAAAGCAACACATATATTTAAAATTTAAAATCATCAAAGTCATTAGAAATTTTAATAATCAATCAGAAAAAAATAAATATAAAAATGAAATAAGCTTTGGATAGTACTCGAAGGGAGTTGTAGAGCCCTTGCTACAGAACCATAAAGCTCAACTGTGATCAATAATTATTTATATTATTAATAATTCATAATAATAATTACTATTGCAAATTGGTAATAGTAAATTGGAGTTATTCATATATCTATGTTTATTTATGTTTTTTCTATTTTTCTCTTTTCCATTAAGAAAAGCTACAGATTTTTATTGATTAAAAATAATAATTTTTAATTAGATAATAAAACAAAAAAGTAATAATGACATGATTAAATTGATGATTACATCAAATTTTAACTGGTAAACAAATATAATTAATGATTAAGGTGAATACATATTTGTTAAGCAATCCTTAATTCACCTTGAAAATCTGCCTAGGAAGCTTAAGAAATTAGAAGCAAAACTATATAACTCTTGTCATCCAGGGGACCTCTGCTACAGTCGCAAGCATGTGTATCTATTTAAGGTTTATAATTTTATGTTTAAAATGTAGGTTATCAATTGTAAGACCATATGTACACCCAGAATAGCTAATAAATACTTTGATAGAGTTTAGCATCCTATTATCTACAAAGCCTAAATATCATGGTATATTGGGCAGGATTGCAACACTCAATTGGATAAAATCCTCTCACACCTAATGAGCGTAACACCAGTTCTGATCATCCATGTATCAAACAAATTAAGGTGTTTGCTCACTTATGATTGTGATATACAGGTAAATGGTATGCATAAGTGTTTTGAAATATATAATATGTTTATCTGGAAAAGTCAGAAAGATTTTAAAACATGGTTTGGATGGACACTTGTATTGTTATTACTATTATCAGATATATTTAAATTTTATCTGACCATCCTGAATTATTATTACCTTTATAAGGTATATTTTAATTAGAAGTGAGTGTGGCAAGTGGGTTGCATCTCAAGGCACTACAAACAGAATACCTAAACTGTGGTTCCTTTACTTAAGGCTTTCAAATGAAAGTAGCCAAGGTGAAAACTCCAAACAGGATGTCTACAACTTTTTAAAAAAAATTCCTTGAATTTACCAGGTTTCGCAGACAACACTTTAAAATACTCCCACTAATCTTGTTACAGTTTTACTTGGTGAATACCATTTTTATGTTTATTATATTGATCACATTCAGTATTTAATATTTAGGCATAATCTGTGGCTAAGTGTAAATATGTAATAAGACAAACCTTGTAGAATAAACACATGTTACCAGAATGCTATATCTAGTTTGGACAATGTATTTTGTTAACAAAAAAAACAAAATCGCTCACTTTTGTTTGAATTTTTAGTTTCAGGATTAGTTAAATATTTCAATTCCTTGAATTTTCTTATTTTTTATTAAATTTACTGACATTTCCCTTTTTTCCCTGAGATCAAAAGATTCCTGACTTTTCCAGATTTTCTCTGTCTTTCAGCATGTCCAAATCTCCCGACTTCAAGTAGATCCACTAGAGTCATGGAGCTGAGCTTCACGAATAGACTTTTAGCTGTAAATTGTTAACTAATATTCTAATAAATACACTCTGCTCTTCATCAGGAATATTTAGTGACTCAAATGTACCTAAGATAGTATCATCAGTCTTTGACTAATGCAATGGTATTTCATGAAATAATTTTAGTTTACTTAATCGTCTAAAGATTATAAATAACAGCTTAAATGATATTAAATTACCAAAACTGTGCATTTCTTAAGTATTAGCTTCCCTTAGTGGAAAATATATTTATTTACTTATTCTATGGTAATAGGAACTCAAAAATTCATTGCTGCACTTACAAAAGTAAGTCACCTATCCCTATCTTGAGCTAGCTCCATCCAGTTCCCCTCATTACACCCCAACTCTCTAAGGTTCATTCTAATGTGTTTTTAGCACTCTGTTTTACTACCCACTTGCTCGGATTATACGCTTATATACTAATTATGCTAATGGTTTAAGGATGAAGTTATATTTATGGGAAGTGTACCCGCATTTATGTGGAGGGGGAGTGGAAAGCCATTTAGGAAAAACCACCCTCAGTACACCTGACTGAGATTCAAGCCTTGGACTCCCCATCATAAAAAGTCTAGTCTATGGCGAGAGTAGCGCCTTAGACCATGCAGCCACCAAAGCAGGTCATTCTAATGTTATCCTACCATCTGCATATATGTCTTCCCAATAGTCAATTCTCATTGGGTTTGCCAGTCAATACTCTGAACATGGTTCTAGATTCTCCCATATTCAATTCAATATTCAATGTCAATGGGGAAAAAAAAACATAATCTAAGGCAGATAAATAACTTTATTAGACTATTAGCAATTTGCAATAGTAAATATCATAAATAAGCTTAGTATTAATTATTTTTTCATGTTTAAAATGTATTTAAGGTATTTAACATACACTTTCTAAACTGACTTATTATATCAGCAATGCCAGGCCTCCACCATGGTTCGGATTCCACGTTAAACTGTAGGTCCTCCATTTTATCTCACAATCACCCTATATTACACATTAGCGTAACTGCGTATAACTCGAACGGGTAGTAAGACGCGGTGCTAATAGTAATAATATATCAGCAAACAAGAATTGTCTATGAGCAAGAGTGAAAGAGCTGACCAATATTGCCAGGAAAGGTATTTTCACACACCTTACAGGGTTCTTTTACATGCCACAATCAACATGCTCAAGAGTAAAAATGTTGATCCGGGCTGAGTTTGAACAATATAAATAATTAATGATCAAAGTTGAATTTTATGGTTTTGTAGCAATGACTCTACAACTCTTCACTACATTATACCTCCCTTCAAATACTATCCAAAGCTTATTTTGGTTTTTTATACATCTTTTTATGATTAAAATTTCTAGTAAATTTAATGATTTTCAAAATTAAAAAAGCAATTTGTTGTAACCACATACTATCACATATCAAACGATCATCATTAGGGCTCAGCAACAAATGGTTAGCATCAGCAAAATGGCTGATCCGCACAACCCCAGCTCTGTTATTACTTTTTTTTGTATAATATCAACAAGAATTCTATATTATGTTTTTAAATAAAGCTCATAATACAAAGATTAAGAATACTTACATCATTTGCTACAAGTAACTTAAGCAACAGCACACCAGCCATTAATGTTTTCTAACAAATCATAGTTTTAAATTCATAAGCCATACAAAACCCTCTCAATTTTTTTTTCTAAGAAAGAGAATACTAATTTAGTGTTGTATTTAAAATACGAAAAGTTTTATATTTGTGGTTTAGAAACCATAATTAACTTAATATTTGAGAAATAAATAGTATAAATAAAACTAAAAGGGTTTGCCTTGTGTTTTGAGGTACTTAACATAAGCTTTAATTTGACAAAAAAAATTGAGGAAGATTGGTTAGTAAATAATTAAGTTATCGCAACCTACCCCCTGTGGGCCTGCTCTGTCAGGATAGCTTGAGAGAGGGGTTAGGTTGCAAGCAAGGTAATTGTGTGGGTTCGCGACTCCTACAGAACTCAATCTCAGACGCTGAGCTTGATGGATGCCCTATAAGTACAAGTACTACTGATGAGCCGTAGATGTAGTCTGCTATGGTCCAGTATCAGGGAATGTAACTGCCTGCGATATTGATGGAAATGTGACAGCCCCAATGTCAACAAGTAAGTCTTTTATAGCCAGCTATGGCTATGAGTAGTCAGCATTCTCCTTTATTGTTCCTTGTTCATTTCATTATATACACTAAGCCAGCACTTTGCACGCTCGCCCAAAAATGTTATGTAAATCAAAAGAAACATTCAAACATTGATTGGTCAACCGTTATCACAAAGTTATGAATATTTTTAATAATTACAACCCAAATCCGAGAAACTCTTTTAGAAAGAAAGAGAGTTTTTTTCACAGCACAGATAAAGCTGGAAAAAATATTTTAGTTCTGGCGTGTATGTACAGGGGAGAAAAATATAATGAAAATCCGAGTTGTAAGATTAGTGATATTATTAAATTAGGTGATTTCACATGGAATAGGTCCAAAATAAGCAATAATCTTAAAATTAGATGATTTTACTATAAAAAAACCCACTTGCAATGCTTTATCTATCAACGGAGCTTATAATAACTGTGCAAAGTAGAGCCTTTACAGAATATACTGAATTTATAATGTTTTCAAGAATTTTTTTCCCTAATAAAATTTTTGTTGTTGTTTACATTACTACTCTAATTATAAGTTTAACAAGGAGGAGGCCCAATGGCTAAATTATATGATGTATGGATATTAATATAAAAAATAAGGGGAATTTAACAAATGAGTGATTCTCAATTTTCACTTTTCATTATTTTTATCATTTCAGTGTATAATAATTCATATTATAAGTAATCACTATTCTTTAGTATAAAAAGATTATTGTTAATGACATCAAATTATCAAGTATAGCCCTATGCCTTTTTTCCTACTATCAGAAACAAGTACACTAGTGTGTAGCTAAGTAGACCACAGAAGTCTGACAACTTACCCCTAGGTCCCATGATGAAAGTAATTTGAGTGACAATCCTCAGAGGAAATAGATGATTTTCAAATGAGGTGTGAAATAGCCTGATAATATTGCTAAACATATTAAGAGCACAGTCACATTCATGATGTGTAGGCTACACGGTAGGCAGATGGTACAGCTCTTCCAACTTAGATGGTCTACTTAGCTACACCCTTGTATGATTTGTTGCAGGAGGGGGCACCCAAAGGTTAACCCTTCCGCAGCAATAAGTGTCGTGGTTGAGGGTCTAGATATAATCATGCATAGCATGGGTGTTTTGACAATGATTGGTTTGACACCTTGGGTCCTAACAATATGTAGCACACATGAAAGTTTAGCGGACTGCCAAAGCGCTAAACAACATGTGGCCCACATTAGGTGTTATTCTGTTAAACCATTCCCATAGTTGTACTTGTCAAGTCTAGATGGCAGAACCAATAAGATGTATGGTTATTTACATTGACATATATATACTATTTTAAAACTTAGGTATTGGCTATTTGAACAAAGATTGTCAGCAATGGTGTTGTGGAAGAAGTTTTTATATTCGATGAAAATAGCAAATTATTTGTATGAAAGTAGTGGTGTGAGTGAAAGAGATTTTAGTTGTGAGGAAAATAATGATGATTTAAACTATGAAAATATTGATGGCATTTCTATTCCTAGTATGTTAACAAGTGGTAGTTTTACTTCAAACACTCCAGTGTAATAATAAATAATAAAGCCAATAAATAATAATAATAATAATAATAATAATTATGATGATGATGATGATGATGATGACTGTTGGGAGGGATTTAGTTGAGAGAATGATCCCAAAAAGTTTCCATTTACTGAAATTTCAACTATCGCCGCAATAATTTTACAAAGTCTAGGAAAAAATCCTGCTGCTCATGATGTGTATTATATATAAAAGTTTCTGTGTGACAGCTTTTGGTACAAGCTTGGTATAGTTAGAGATAAGCAAATACACGGCATGTGAGTTCTACAGTGCAAATTATAAGAAAAAGGTTCTGATGAAAAGTGGTTTGATACAACTCTTGATGAAATGAGGACTTATTTTGCATTGTGCATTCTAATCACCAACATGAAAAATTGTAAAGCGAAGTTGAACTGGTCAAAAAAGATTTTTGAAACCTCCATTCATGAGAAAGCAATGCCATTCATTAGATTATATTTGTTATTAAGCTATCGCCATTGTGATAATGAAACAGCAGACAATTGTGATAGAATCTCAAAAGTATATTAAGGTATGTAATAGACCACCTCTATGGCAAATTAAAAAATGTGTACACACCCATGGATGAAGCTATAGATGAAAATCTTGTGAAATTCAAGAGACGCCTTGTTGATCAATTTTTTTTCACTCTTACATCAGGGTTCAACAACTAAAATATGTGATGGTGGGGGTCAAACTACTGAAAATATTACATTTTGGAAGATAATACACTAAATTATTTGATATAGGCTATATCTACAAATGTTTTGAAATTATTTTCAAAGCACTCTAAAATTATGTAAATTTAAAATTTCAATAATCCAGATGCTTAAATAGCTTTTTCCAAAAATTTATATTTTGGTCGTTATGACTTAATATACTAGTTACTTAATAAACAATGCTATAGTAAAGAAAATGTCATCCTAACACCTATATATCATGGAATGCATAACTTTGAAGCTACAAATTTTAGAAAGTGTCTATTTTAAATAGAACTTCTTAGACATGCACAGTACCAAGTAAAGTAGGACATAATGGGTTAAGAATGTACCATTTTTACCCCATGCCTTGTTGATTCCTGGCACAAAAGCTCTCAATTGGTGATAGCATATCTTCCTATTCGACATGGGAGGTTTTGAAACTGTCAGGATAGTGACATTTTGTTTATTTGATTACCTCCCAATGCTACACATCTAACACAGCCCCTTGGATGTTGGTTTCTTTGGTTTATTAAGAAAGCTTGGTGTTCACTACTTGCTAACTGGAAGCAGAAAAACCCCATCAAAAAAAGCTTGCTGTTCACTACGGGTACCCGTCATTTGGCCTAAAAGGCATTTGGCCTAAAGTGTAGGCTAAACGCCTTTAGGCCAAATGCCTTTTAGGCCAAACGACTTTTTGTAAAGTTAATTTTTAGACCATTTATTAAAATATGTTTTGCTGTCTCCGGAAACATCCGTTAAGATTTGTAGTGATGCTAATAGATGGCGAGGTGTGTAGTGTTTAGTTAAATAGTATATACTACCGTTTCAAAATATATAAGTCTTTTCTCAATTTACTACTTCCCAAGGTATAGCAGCACGTCCATTAACCTGTAGTACCACTTTTGTATGTTGAACTTTTTACATTGCCAAGGTTTTGTTCTAATTTTTGACAAGCCATCTTGTTAATGTGGGGAGTGCCAGGCCACCACCGTGGTTCAGATTCCACGTTAAACTGTAGGTCCCTCATTTCATCTCACAATCACCCTACCATTACACATTAGCGTAAGTGCGTATAACCCGAACGGGTAGTAAGACGTGGTGCTAATAATAATAATTTTTGTACCGTTTTGTACCAGAAATAAAGTTTTGTACCCGTACCTTTTTTATTAATTAGCACATACATGTGGTCACACCATTTTAATAATTTTGTTTTATTTTGAATTTTGAATATATTTTTTTTAAGTGCCAAAGTATATTTTATCAGTCTTTCTAAGTCTATTTGTTTATTAATTTTACTAAATGAATTAATCAATCATTCATTTTTTAATAATCATATTAACTTACTCAAGTTTGCCCACGGCTTCGCTCACATTTAAGTTGGGTAAATTATCTTATTTTTAGCAAATCATCAAAACCAGGTTTTCTCAAACTCTATACTCTTGAGCCTTATATGAACATAAAAATAATTGTTAAGACTCTTATTCTTATAATAAAATAACTTTTTTACGTTAAAATACAAAAATGAGACATTTATTA
The DNA here is from genome assembly GCA_039000515.1 of Timema cristinae. Taxonomy (NCBI): domain Eukaryota; kingdom Metazoa; phylum Arthropoda; class Insecta; order Phasmatodea; family Timematidae; genus Timema; species Timema cristinae. The sequence continues at coordinate 37,960 of JBCFYV010002419.1, forward strand.
TTTAATTGATTTAATTATTTTCTGATAAGAGCTTTGTAGAAGTTTATAAAAATAGTAAGGTTTTGTAAGATAATAATTAATTTTATTGCTTCATAGGCCAAACAGAATATTAATTTTTTAGTCAATCATAATTTAGGCAAGTCGAAAGAAGTGAGAAATTGGTTCACACCTCATCTGAAATCCCTTCGCGCCTCGCAGTTTGAGAAACCCTGATCTAAACTACCAAAAATACAATTTCAGACACGTATGAGGCGAAAACTTTGTATGTTGATGAAGCCACAAATTAACTACTACCTATAAGAAGTAAAATCTATTTTATAAATATATATATATATATATATATATATATATATATATATATATATATAATCTATTTTATATATATATATATGCAGTCTTTGCATCAATATTTGCTCGCTTACGCAGAGACATTGTTGAAATGAACACCAAAAGAAATAGTTTAAATTTACTAACTAAACATGAATTAATTTGAAAGAATCACACTAGTACTAAGCACCTCAGCTTATCAAATAAATTGTTCTGTTAGTAATTGTTTCTATTGGTTTTTGAAAATTTTCCCTTCTCCTCCCCAATCATAATTTCTCTAACTCCCATTTAAACACATAGTTTCAAGAATACTTTCTTTATCTATAGTTGTTCTTCTACCTGCCAGCCAAATTTCTATTTTAAACTATAGATAAAAGGTTTTTTATAACTCCCCCCGCCCCTCCCTTGATTTCATGGAGTTACATTTTAAAATGCTCAGACTTATTAGTTATTTGGAGTGGTGCATTTACGGGCATGCCAAAATTCAATTTTTAACGACACTTCACTGAGATGTAGTAGTTTCTATTAATTTTGTAGATTTTGGATTCCTTATTCCCCAACCCACTTTGAGAAATTTAGAGTCTAATGTTATTTTGGCTATCTGGGATTTGATTTATCTTTATTTATCTGTCAAAATTTTATTTTTTTCCTAATCTCAAAAAGTTTTTTTCTTTATTATACTCCATCACCACTATTTCTCAGAATGCAATTTTAAATAATAATAATAATAATTATTATTATTATTATTATTATTATTATGTAAATGTCTATTTGTATTGTTTCCCGTACCTAATTAATACATTTAAATTCTTTACAATACAGAGAAGTAATTAAATATATTAGTTTTTGAAAATGTTGACCTCCAAGCTCCCCTTCCTCCTGCAATTACTCAACTCACTGAGAAATTTCAAATTTTAAGGTTTATTTGGTCATCTTGATGGGTCCTTCCTTATACTAAGGCTACTAGAGTTGTAGGGAAGGCTCGTTCACTTTACCGGCCAGCATTCAGCTCTACCCTAACACGCAGCGCTGCTGTAACGTCTGATCGTGACCTAGCCAAGCTTGCTTCTGTTCAGATCATGTGACTGTGTATTGCAGCACTTTTTCTAAATTATTATTCAGCACCACGTCTTACTACCCGTTCGGGTTATATGCCTAAGTACTAATTACGCTAATGGATTAGGAATTGGGAAGGTTGAATTAGTGGAAGTGAACCCGCATTTGCGTGGAGGGAGAGTGAAAAACCATTGAGGAAAAACCACCCCCAGTTCACCCGACCGAGATTCAAACCTCGATCTCCCCATCCTCAGCAGTAGATCTCAACACGACTAGCGCGTTAGCTATCTACGCCACCGAGGCGGGTACGCTCGTTACTAACTTCTTATTTATGTCAAGTATGCTTCCAAAGTCAATGTGAATAGTAAATGTTTGTATGTTTATTGTAAGCTTTCTTATTATTTATGCGTGAAGGGTTACGAAAAGTGTCATACTGATACTAAGAAAATGCCGGGTAAGCGTTGTATCGTTGCCGTATGCAATAAAAGTAATCTAAGAGATATGGTGTTATACACCATGACTTCCCTAAAGATTCTGATGTCAGATGAAGATGTATTCCCTTCTGAACGAGATGGAAAATGGAGTCATGATTCATATTTTATTTGCTCAGAACATTTTTTCACCTAATGAATATGAACAAGACCTTCAGCCCTAACTGCTGTAATTTCCTTAAAAAAGCAAATCAAAATCGCCCTTATTTGTGGTTTCTCCGAAAATGTTATCCAAGGGTAAAATATATCACCCGTGAATCTAGGCATTGTATTAGATTTACGAAACAAATAGTAAGTGATTTTATGGCGGGTAAACATGTCACCCCAATAGTTTTACTTTATGGAAAAGTCCCCTTCTATAGTGAATTTAATTATTTGTTTAAATAGTTTACTTAACTGCAAGATTTCACATATGCATTTTATAACCTTATTAAACAAATCGATCTTGCTTCATTAATGTGGACAGTAGTCTGGAAGAGAAATCTCCCCATGCAAGGTGGATATAGTTTTATGATATCCGTGCCATCTTAAAACATACTTTAGAAACATTATTTCTAAATTTAATAAATTACGTGGCTGTTTGACACACATAAATATGTTTTGTACAAGAACATAGTTTATTGTAGTACATGAACAAATGTATATAGTACGCAAGTTAATGAAAGAATTAAGGTATTTGGTGACGTAAGTGTTACCTTAAATTATGTGTTAACTTTTCAATATAAATTTAATAACCCTCTTGTAAGTAGGCCTATTCATAAACCAATTTGTAGTATAGTGAAAATCTTGAATTTATATTAATGTTCAACTGAGTGTGTCAAACTATATAATTAAAGGGTAATATTAGATTCAGCTAAATTTATGTTATATAAGTTGGTAATAATATATGCCCCCCTCAAAGTTGGAGATAATATGTGTGTCCTCCACCTATATCCCCCACCCGCCCCCCCTCAGTTGGAAATAAAGTTGTCCTCTAAGATTGAAGTTCAAATCCCAGCCGGGTGTAACAAGGGTATTTTTCCCTAAAATGGTACCCCACTCTCAATATACGCAAATGTAGGTACATTCAATCTAAAATGTAACATTCCTCATTCATTAGGGTAAATTGATGTATGTGTACAACTCAAACGGGTAGTAAGTCACAATGGAAAAAAAAAGTATTGTGATGACTATCAAGAGTATCGGCGAAGCTTTATTAGTGTTGGGCGAGGTAGTTTGTAAAAACCCTATTTTTAAGGAGTTTTTAGGTGATTGACTCCAAGCCAGTGGAAAATATTTGAAAATGGAATGCCACTAAAAGCTATTTGGGGTATCCCTTAAGCATTTAGAAATAATAATAGATTGTTTTAGAATCTTTTTGAAGTTTGATGCAAACCATCTTTCAGCTTCAAATTCAAGTATATCAGAGGGAAGTTTAACAAACTGGAGGAAGGCACATTTCAATGGGGGAGAAAAATTTGGTAATACCCCACCCTATCAACCCTTCCCTCTTTCCCAGTTCACGCTCAATGAGTGACACTCGATATAAAACTAGTGACAGACACACCGTAGAATGTAGATTATTTCCTCAGAGTCTGACAAACTAACTTAAATCTAGAACAAATACAACATCCAGCCCCCTGACAGTTAATTCATCATTGTGAAAGGGGAAAAGCACAGTCAACCAATGATACGTTTTTCGGACATTCCGGGAATCGAACCCGGGACCTTTAGCTCAGTATACAAACACGCTACCAACTGAGATAAAGTGTCGGACTGTGTATTGAAATCAACATTTAGTACGGTTTATGTGTTGTTAGCAAAATAATTCTATATTACGTGATAAAAAAATTACACCTCTGTACACAAATAAAAACTGGTACGTTGGTATTAACGCTGTAAGCTACCTGGTCTCATAAGTCATCGCACTCAAAATATAACTTGTTTTTGAGTGACGCGGAGGTCGGGGTGTAGTGTAGTTCTTCTTTTATATTCATTCAAGTATTAAATTATAAAAGACTTGTGAGATTTAAATGTATTTATTGAATGATCATAATACTAGTGTAAATATTTTTATGAGAGTTCGGCCATTCATTTTTTCTGGTACAAAGGCTCCTTCGGTCTAAAATGTGAGAACCCCTGGTCTAAGTCAATATATGCTAATGTGTTGAATAACACGCTCTGGTAGCTTTGTCAGTTCGAAGTACTTTAGTATTAATTTTAACCGAAATTGGGTGGGGTGCGAGTGAAGTCTCTATAAGCGATGTCCTCGGTGTAATAACCCATATCTTGTGTTAAGAGACTTAAAAACTAAAACGAACTTAATTACCAGAATGGTGGCTACTAGTTATATATATTTTCTTGTATACAATGTATGGGAGCTACTATGGTTGTGCTTTTTTCAAATGAGAATATAAGTGGCACTTTTTGAATATAAAGTCTTAAACCAAGTCTTAAAAAGGAGCCTATGTATACGACTAATCTTCTGTGTCTAATGTTTTAGTTATAAAGTAAATAATTTATGTTTGTATTGAAATTATTAGGGGTTATGGGGGAAGGTGCCCCGTTTACTCCACCCATTGAGTGCGTCACTGGTTCTAAGTAAACGTTTAGTGAGAGGTCATTTTATCATAGATATAATTAATTTATAAAATATGATAGTTATTAAAATGGTTTTTATGAACTTATAATGCCCCCTTTTCTCGTCAAGTGAAAAAATCAAAAGTATATCCATTAGCTTTTATTTAATTAAAGGGTACTAAACTTTTAGTTCAAAACCCTTTTAAAAAGGTTTAGATTATATATATATATGTTAATAATGAATACTTTTTGAGCCAGTGTGTTAAAGGAGTCGCTCATTTTATATTATTAAGTCAATATAGTAAGTATAGTATTTATCTTAAAAATGTTAAATAAAGTTTAAATGTAATTATAATTATACAAAAATGTACATTTGTTATATTTGAATATGATGTATTTTCACTGTCTAAAATATGTTTTTCAAGTAAATAGAGTAAGCTCTAGTAGTGTTGTTTTTTCATAGTATCTTCACGCCAGTCAATGCTTTCCACATTTAATAGCAATTAGAAGGTAGGTATGAGGAAGATAGAATTATGAGAAGTACCCTCGTTTGCGTGGAAAAACGGGAAACCATTTAGGAAAAATTACCATAAGTACTCCGTGTAATTGAGCAGGCGCGGTATGCACATTTTTGTCCTCGATTCATTATTTTATAGTAAAAATCTTTCTTTCAAAAATGAAGATGAAATCCATATTTAAAAAAATTAGATATCACTAAACTTTATACAAAAATATACAAATCAATACATTATTTAATCTATATAAAGCAAAGGATGAAGCAAGACAGAGGTACCCGCCAACAACTCGTGAAACTCAAAACAAATTATGTTAGTTGGTTTGAAAAAGAACCAAAGGAAAGTTGCCGGGGAACAATGAATTTTTGTTATGGTTTACTTCAAGGTCGTTTGCTATTATTAGGAATGGAGGGAGGAAAGGACTGCTGCCTAATCCCACCCTTCAAAGTCTCTTGTAGAGTGCGACGGATAAGAGAGAAAGAGAAGATTTAGCCTGTTTGCCACGTAACTCAAGTTGGCCCGCCACATTGCTGAAAAAAACCTTTTTTGTCTAATCGTTTGTGCTCTATTTGTGCTCATATGTGCCCGAACATGAACATTTGTGCTGTGAAACTGGCCAATTTAGAAAATATTTAATGTGGTGGGCCAACTTGAGCTCAAGCTAGCCCACCACATATTGAAAAACACAACATAACAAAATTTATTTAAGTCAATCCATTGTGCTCCATTTGTGTTCATATGTGCCCGAAAATGAACATTTGTGCTTTAAAATTAGAAAATCTAAAGAACAATTAATGTGGCGGGCTAACTTGAGTCTTCCTTATACCATAACCTGTAGAAAAATTGAATTCAAGCTGGCCCGCCACATTTTTAAATATCAATGTAACAAAATTCTGTTTTCACCATTCGTTTGTTTTTCGTTTGTGCTCATATATATATATATATATATATATATATATATATATATATATATATATATATATATATATATATATATATATATATGACCATTGTAATATTTACTGGCAAAATTTATTTAATGCGTCACTATTATTTATATATTAATTATTAATACAATAGATAAAAAAAATATGTTCATATATATCTCAGTAGCGCTAAACGAAAATCGGGCGTCACTTCAGACAAATTTAAAGTGGGTGGGTTGAATATTGGTTTCCACTTTCATTTTGCCTTTCGGAATAAGTTGTCAAAAGTCCCCATAATTTGAATGTACGCATATAGTTTTACCGAGCGTAAACGATGCTGAGAATGGGATTTTCTTATTGTTTTTCGTTAACTTTATGACCGTGAGATATATTAACAAGGAAATAATATCGGAAATCTATATATAAAAAAGGTGATATAGTGTTTTGTGAACTATTGATCTAGTTGTATGTAGGATATTGTCAATGTTTTTAGAAATATTGTAACTACCTTGCATCAGTTGTGCTATCTATATTCAGATGAAACAACTAACAGTACCTTTTACTTTCCGAAGATAACCGAAGGTTTTAAATTTACATTTTAGGCCAAATGACTTTAGGCCAACTGCCTTTTAGGCCAAATGCCTTTTAGGCCAACTGCCTTTCAGACCAACCGCCTTTTAGGCCAAACGCCTTTTAGGCCAAACGCCTTTTAGGCCAAATGACTTTTGGTTTCATTTTTAGGCCAAATGCCTTTTAGGCCAACTGCCGCGTCCCCATCACTACTAGCTAACAGAAAGAAGAAAAACCCCATCAAAAAGAGATTGGTGTTCACTATTTGCTAACTGGAAGCAGAAAACCCCCAAATCTTCAGCTGTTAAGAAAAGCCAAATTAAACTATTTTGAGAGTTGTTTATCAAGCTGCCTAATATGAAAAATACCATAATTACCAGATTTTGGACCATTTGTATTAAAAATCTTGTAGTATATATATTTTTTATCCCTGCATCTTACTACCTGTTCATATACCGTTCTCATGATGATTACTCTAATGGGGTATGGATGTGGAAGGAAGCATTTTAAAGGTAATCTACCCAAATTTGGGTAAAACAAGAGACAGCTATTAAGGAAAAAACTACCTTCTTTAGACCCAACAGGGATTCGAACCCTGATCTCCCAGTTTTCAGCAAGCTTGTCTAACACAAGAGTGATGCCTTAGACAATTCTGCCACTGAGGTGTGTCTTGTAATATAGAATTATTTATTATTATTATTAGCACGTCTTACTACCCGGGTTGTACGCACTTACGCTAATGTGTAATGGTAGGGTGATTGTGAGATGAAATGAAGGACCTAATGTTTAACGTGGAATCCGAACCACGGTGGGAGCCTGGCATTCCACACATTCACAAGTTGTGATTAATAAACGTCTTGTCAGAGGTGAAGGAAGGGTTTGTCAATCAGATCAATCTGTGCCGGGACCGAGGATTGAACACCGGAGCCCCAGCACAGAAGTATGACACCTTACTCCTAGACCGCCAGGTCACCTTGTAATATAGAAAGTGTTTGCAACCAACTTATGGGTCATTTTCAAAGTGAGGGACAAATAGGAAATTCAAAAATATGAAAAATATAAAAATTTCAGGGAAATGATAATTTATTGTCTGATTACACAAAATGTATTAAAGAAGTAATAATAGCAACAGCGCTTGATTTTACCTTTTCTTGTGTTTTTTTTAGTTTTACCAAGTGACTACGCATAATCCATCACTTTTCTAACATTATTTCAAATGCACATAAATATGTTATAATCTTTAAAAACTACATAAAATATGTATTTTTACAAAGCATAACATATATTTTTTAACAATAATATAGAAAATGATAAAATTCTCTTAATTTATTGGAATTAAAACTTTGTAAGTGAAGAATCATACAAAAGTCATATGTTAGTAACATTAAATTTTCCAAAATCCAAAGAAAATTAAGTTTTACATTTCTCATTTTTATTAATGTTTTGAATAGCTCAAATGTTGTTACTAGGTAGACCCCTATTAATAATATTTTTAATAAGAATGTTAGTGAGATATAAGTGAGTTTATTGTCTTCGCAAAGTGACGCAGCGTTAGCGAAGTGATATTTGGGAAAACAGCAAGAGTTGATTTGGACTCTTCTCTTGTGTGAACTTCACCTCAACTCTTAAATAAATATTTTATAATATATAAACGAGTTTTGTTCACTTTGACACCATTTGGGGAGGTGACCATAACCAAAAATGAAATTATAGCTTACCTACATGTTTTGACTAGCCTAAAATAGCTAAAGGGTGTTAAGTAAGGATTTAATATTTGAGACGACTCATTTCATATTATATCTTTTAATATCCATTATTTGTTTTGCTTAAAGCTATTTAAAGTTGAGAACTGGTTACATGAAGCCCATATGAAGATTCCAGTTCATGTTGGTATATAATACAGTTAAAGTAATAATATAGACTCACAGTAGGCCTACTTAAAATACCGAACATTAAAATAAGTTACACTAAAACATGTGTTTCACAAATGGTTTAAAAAGAATTTATCTTAATTATAAACTATTGCAAATTAGCAGGACCTGGCCTTTCCTACTTCAACCAAGAAAGGGTTAGTTTAAGTAAGCATGGGTAATATTGTTTTAAAAAAATATGTATTTTATTGCACAATCTAACTATTTAGGCCACCAGAGTTTTTTATAATACAAGGGAAAACTAATCTTAATATTGGTATTACTTAATCTTGGTCATGTGGATTGTGAATATTAATGGATTTGGGAGGTGTATCGGAAAAGTATGCAAAGTGGGTGGGATTCTTAATTTTTTTTATGTTAAATCATAAATTAAATATTTTTACCACCTATTAGACCTAAATAGGCCTACAACAAAAATTCAATCTACCAATAATAACAAAATTAATATTGTGACACTTAAATGAAGAGTTTAAGAAAATGAAAAGATGGTTGGGAGGGTTTACAATGATAAAAATGTTAACTAGTGTAGCTAGGGCTTATGTTAAAATATTTTTGGTGCCATGTTGTGACAATCTTTTAAATATTTACGTTTTTCAATTACTACAGAGTATTTTATTGTTTAAATTAGGCATATATAGAATTATTTGACAATATTAATCTTGCTATCTTAGGATATTTGCTTTTGTTTTAGTGAGGCCTATGGATGGTAAAAAATACTTAATTTTCCATATTATGAGATATAAAATAGAGAATCCCGTTTTCTTTCCGAAGTACTTCCAAGTATTAACTCAAGAAAAACATGTTTCTGACATTAATACTAGCCCTAACGAAGTAGATCCCTCCTTAGTAGGGTATGAATACTTTTTCCCCTAAATTTAAATGTACTATAATTCTTAACTTATGTACCCACGCATTTGATTTTTTTTTTGTACAGTTTATGTAAGAGCCTTGGCCCATGTAAACATGATATAACCAATTGAAATTCATCAAAATTACAAAGTAGGCTACCATGAAGGTTGAGCCAATGTCATCACATAATTCTTCTGTATCAGGAATAGAAAAATGCATGTTGGAATGTTCTTGGTGGTAATTACATCACCTATTTGCGTACACATTAAATATACACCCAGATATAACACATTTATTATACACAAAGAAAGCCTAATTAAGTATAATCAAATTGCATCACAAAACTATTTAGTCAGAGACAAGTATTTAGTCAACTCATGGATTATAATAGCATAACAATATTATTGAAAACCTAAAAACACAAAATATCCGTGATGACCGAATCACCATCATTGATATAACTGGATGGACATACACATAAACATTGCCAAGGACCAAAGCGTGTGGGGGGACCGATTTAACGGGGGTTTTTTCAATGTTCTTATGCGAAAACATGTCTCTGATGAATAAAAGTGTTATTGTTTAAAATAGTGAAGTATTATACCAAACTTTCCTGAACATACATTTACATTAAAGGATATACAATTCGGTTTTATAGGTAATACTGTACAAGTACGAATTAAATCTATAACATATTTAAATATATAGTTATCATCAATGTTGCTTACAGTCTGCCAAGACTACACTTATATTTAAAGTAGGTTCAATAAATATAATAAATAAGGTACGGTATCTTAAAACTTGATTACATTTGTTTGAATGACAAACTTTGTGTAGTTGCCATACATTCAAAATATCACTTAGGTTATAGGCTTGTAGAAAGTATTATTATTTACCTTTTTTTTAAAAAAAAAAGTTGGCTCATATCTTTATATTGCTTTCAGAAACCATATTTTGTAGGAAGTTCTATAACTATAATGTAACAAATTAGCTAAAAACTGTATTACATTTGTTTGAATGACATACTTTGTCTAGAAGTCTTACGTTCAAATGATAATCTAGGTTATACACTTGTTATGCTCTTCAAAGCTTTACTAACATATTTATTTCATTTAACTAATCACACATTGATGTATCTCATATATTCAATCAAATTAATGAATGATAGCAAAATGCCACCATGACTTGTATGGGTGTAAGAGAGAAAGAGATACTCGAAAGTTTCCATCTCTCTTAAATAATGTTCTGCAGATGACAGCTCGAAAATTTCAGCCACAGATGTCCATCCAGTAATATTATATAGATCAATGGTTACCATTATGAATGACACTCCTATCAACAAACTACATAGAAAATAAAAGTTTGTTTATTTTCATGGTTCATCGCAATACGAGAAAGCGCTGTGATAGCTGCATAGCATTGCTATGAAATTATTATGTGTAATAACAGCTGTTTATTATTGTTTTCGACAACATTATAATCAAATTTTAGCGTAGATGGGCTAGATAAACTATTATTATCTCATTTAAAATCTTGTACCAATTGTGATAGATAATTTAAATAAATCATAAACAATTCTTAAGAATGAATTTAGAAAGAAAAGAAAAACTATTCATTTTTGTTTGATTTGAGTGATTCATTTTCTTCTTAGGCTGGTACTAGACCATTTTTTTTAATCAATAACGTTTATTCAATAGATTAGAATTTTAACATTACTGATATGACAATACAATGATTTTTTTTATCCATTTGCAGAATACATTTTAAAAGATGCCTTTTCCCTTCTCTTAAGAATGTATTTATATCTTTGACTTATGAAATTCCCGAACTTTTTCTTTAACTTGAAAATCAATTACCAAATTCACTTCCCATGATAGTAAACAAATGTAAGATCATGTACGTCTGTCCACTTGGATTGTTCGAACACTTCTAAGCGTCCTAGAAATCTAAAATTTGCAGACCAGTAGAGAGATCACTCTCTATAACCAGAAAAGAACCCAATTGAGAAATTTCAAAATTAGGCTTTTGAAAATAGGGATCCTTAGGTAGAAAATAATCAATTCAATATGGAATTTAAATTTACAAAAGCCTAATTTTGAAATTTCTCAATTAGGTTCTTTTCTGGTTATAGAGAGTGATCTCTCTACTGGTCTGCAAATTTTAGATTTCTAGGACGCTTAGAAGTGTTCGAACAATCCAAGTGGACAGACGTACATGATCTTACATTTGTTTACTATCATGGGAAGTGAATTTGGTAATTGATTTTCAAGTTAAAGAAAAAGTTCGGGAATTTCATAAGTCAAAGATATAAATACATTCTTAAGAGAAGGGAAAAGGCATCTTTTAAAATGTATTCTGCAAATGGATAAAAAAAATCATTGTATTGTCATATCAGTAATGTTAAAATTCTAATCTATTGAATAAACGTTATTGATTAAAAAAAATGGTCTAGTACCAGCCTAAGAAGAAAATGAATCACTCAAATCAAACAAAAATGAATAGTTTTCTTTTCTTTCTAAATTCATTCTTAAGAATTGTTTATGATTTATTTAAATTATCTATCACAATTGGTACAAGATTTTAAATGAGATAATAATAGTTTATCTAGCCCATCTACGCTAAAATTTGATTATAATGTTGTCGAAAACAATAATAAACAGCTGTTATTACACATAATAATTTCATAGCAATGCTATGCAGCTATCACAGCGCTTTCTCGTATTGCGATGAACCATGAAAATAAACAAACTTTTATTTTCTATGTAGTTTGTTGATAGGAGTGTCATTCATAATGGTAACCATTGATCTATATAATATTACTGGATGGACATCTGTGGCTGAAATTTTCGAGCTGTCATCTGCAGAACATTATTTAAGAGAGATGGAAACTTTCGAGTATCTCTTTCTCTCTTACACCCATACAAGTCATGGTGGCATTTTGCTATCATTCATTAATTTGATTGAATATATGAGATACATCAATGTGTGATTAGTTAAATGAAATAAATATGTTAGTAAAGCTTTGAAGAGCATAACAAGTGTATAACCTAGATTATCATTTGAACGTAAGACTTCTAGACAAAGTATGTCATTCAAACAAATGTAATACAGTTTTTAGCTAATTTGTTACATTATAGTTATAGAACTTCCTACAAAATATGGTTTCTGAAAGCAATATAAAGATATGAGCCAACTTTTTTTTTTTAAAAAAAGGTAAATAATAATACTTTCTACAAGCCTATAACCTAAGTGATATTTTGAATGTATGGCAACTACACAAAGTTTGTCATTCAAACAAATGTAATCAAGTTTTAAGATACCGTACCTTATTTATTATATTTATTGAACCTACTTTAAATATAAGTGTAGTCTTGGCAGACTGTAAGCAACATTGATGATAACTATATATTTAAATATGTTATAGATTTAATTCGTACTTGTACAGTATTACCTATAAAACCGAATTGTATATCCTTTAATGTAAATGTATGTTCAGGAAAGTTTGGTATAATACTTCACTATTTTAAACAATAACACTTTTATTCATCAGAGACATGTTTTCGCATAAGAACATTGAAAAAACCCCCGTTAAATCGGTCCCCCCACACGCTTTGGTCCTTGGCAATGTTTATGTGTATGTCCATCCAGTTATATCAATGATGGTGATTCGGTCATCACGGATATTTTGTGTTTTTAGGTTTTCAATAATATTGTTATGCTATTATAATCCATGAGTTGACTAAATACTTGTCTCTGACTAAATAGTTTTGTGATGCAATTTGATTATACTTAATTAGGCTTTCTTTGTGTATAATAAATGTGTTATATCTGGGTGTATATTTAATGTGTACGCAAATAGGTGATGTAATTACCACCAAGAACATTCCAACATGCATTTTTCTATTCCTGATACAGAAGAATTATGTGATGACATTGGCTCAACCTTCATGGTAGCCTACTTTGTAACCGTTAAAAAACCAAACTTAATGGTTTGTTAGACAATTGCAATTTGAAAATAAAGTAGAGCGATTATACCAGTTAACTAGAAAAATATAAGAGTGTTTAAATTTGAAAATTAATGTCTAGAAAATAGTAACACAAATAAGTTAAAACTAAAATTAAAGCAAAATCTGACTTCTCTGTATAATTTAAAAATTGAAATACAGGCAAGCGGGTAGAAAACAACTCCAAATAAACAGAAACTACAGATAATTTGAAATTTGAATGCTGGTACCAAGAATTGGGGGAGCGAACTGACGCGAATTAATATAAAAAGAACTACTTGGTGTGTTTGAAAATTGAGCTTTGGCAAGTAAGTAAAGGGACCTTTTCAGTATTCAAATGACGTCTGACCCAATGGAATTTCAAAATAGAACCCTCGTAAATGGGAAAATTCAAAATTGATACAACTAATATAAAACACTAATTTTCTCTTTGGTAGAAAATTGAAATATATCAGAAATGTAAACGAACAATATCAGATTGAAAAAAAAGTACCAATATTTCAAAATTAGTATTGATGTGCCTCACTGTTCAGTCAGCCTTGTATCTTTCCTTCGCACTTGCACCGGCCGCTTCACCCTCCCTCTCTACTGCCGGTCCGGCCCACAGTCCATGTTGTCTGAGTCGTCCGTGACGACTCCACCTCTGCTCACAGCGCCAGCGCTTCCTATAAGCCACTGGTACAATCGTTCGCCAGTGTGCTGTCAAAGAGAGATACCCCTCCACCTCAGGCCGAGGCACCTGCCGAAGCCACCAAACCTGAACCGGTGGAATCCAGTTCTACCCCTTTGGTCAAGGGCCCGCCCGAGACCGCTCCTCTCCCTATCCCAACCCACACTGCCATCCTACACCCTTCCAACCCTTTCCTTCCACTCCCAACTTCCACCCTTGTCACCCCTGTAACCCCCACACCAGAGGATGATGCTGCAAAGCTCAAAAATTGCATTGAGCTACTCAAGGGTATTCCGGGACTGGACCCATGGGACTTTTCATCGAGTCTCTTGAGGAAGGTCCAGGAGTCTCCAAGGAGTAACCGTGGCCACCTGGTCATGGAGCACATCATCCTCTACCTGGTCTCTCATGGCAGTGCACCCGAATAGAGGACCACCAGTGCTGAAGGAGCTCACGGTCGCACTTTGGAACGCCAACGGAGTCGCGGGGAAGAAGGCTGAGCTTGAAAGTTTCTTGGCAAAGCATCGTGTCGATGTAATGCTGCTGGGAGAAACCCACTTGCGCTCCGCAATGAGGTTCTCGTTAGCAGAGTTTATCTGCCATCGTAGTGACCGAGCGGGGGATGTGGGAAGGGGTGGGACGGCGGTTCTGGTCCGAAGGGGCCTTAACCACCACGTAGTCTCACTTCCTCCCCTCCAACACATGGAAGCAACGGCTCTCCAACTTGTGACCTCGACTGGCCCAGTGCGTCTCATTTCCATCTACTTCCCTCCCTGCCACCGGTTCGACCAGGCTACGAGGGCTGACATGGAGGTGCTGCTTCGAGGTACCACGCCTGTTTTAATCGGTGGTGACTTCAACGCTAAGCACCCTTCATGGGGCTCTAGGATTATGTGCGCTCGCGGCGGATTGCTCCGCGACGTCATAGATCTACACGGCCTGGTGGCTGCTGGGCCTCCGACCCCTACCCACTTCCCTTTCAATCCCGGCTATCTCCCGGACGTCCTAGACTTCGTTGTCTCCAGAGGGATCAGAAGGCGGTTAGTGCTGAAGTCTCTAGCTAAGCTAGACTCGGATCACAACCCCGTTCTCGTGAACATGGGACGCGCGGTGTCCTTCATAGACCCCCCCGAAAAACCCGACCTAAAGCGCACTGACTGGGACAGGTTTACGAATGTGTTGAGAGAGAGGTTGGGACCCACCCCTACCTTTCGAACAGCAGCGGAAATCGATCGCGGCGCGGAGTTCATAACTTCCGCCATCAAGGGGTCGCTCGAAGCTTCGACGCCGAGGCACCGTCCTAAGAGGGCGCCACAGGCTTCCTTGCCCGATTCTATCCTCAGGCACGTCCGGGAGAAAAATCGGCTGAGGAAGGCTTGGCAAATCTCGAGGGACCGGTAGACAAGGCCAACTGGTGCCGCAAAGTCCATGCGGTTCGGGAGATGGTCCGAGAATACCGGAACAGTGTCTGGGAGGACAAGATTGAGAGCCTGTGCGTGCAGGACAGGTCCTTGTGGCAAATGACGAGGAACTTGATGCGGGTCCCCGCACCAAGGCCGCCTATTGTGAGTCGCAACGGGGTGGCCAACTCCAACCAGGAGAAGGCCGATGCTCTCGCTGAGCACTTAGAGGCGCAATTTGTACCGACTGACAACCCGTCAGACCCGGTGCACGTTGCGCACGTGGCGCTGGTCATCAGTGCGGTCTCGTACAGACCCTTGGATGAACCCGAACCCACGGAGGTGACAGAAATGTCACGGGCGATAGCCGCTCTAAGACAAAACAAGGCCCCGGATCCGACGGTATCAGTAACGCGGTCCTCAGAAAGCTGCCCTTGGAGGCGATTAACTTCCTTGTGGAGTTATTCAACGCCGTCCTGTTCCTGAGTCACTTCCCCGAGCTCTGGAAGCATGCCAACGTCCTCTGCTTTCATAAACCGGGTAAGGACCCGGCCCTAGCTTCGTCCTACCGACCGATCAGCTTGCTCGACTGTCTGGGCAAGTTGTTCGAGAGACTAATACTGACGAGACTGACCCGACATGTTCGCGAGGGGGGCATCTTGGTGGACGAGCAGTTCGGCTTTCGGGCGGGACACGCTACGTCTCATCAACTTGTCCGGCTCGTGGAACAGGTTACGAGGAACTTCAACATCAACAGGCTGACTGGTGCTGTCTTTCTTGACGTGGCAAAGGCCTTTGACCGTGTTTGGCACGAGGGTCTCCTTTTCAAACTCCTCTCCCTGAACCTGCCCTTCTACCTAGTTAAGGTTGTTCAATCTTATCTTTCCCATCGCACCTTTTCCACTACCTTTGGGAACGCCACCTCCCAAGTCAGAAGCATCCGGGCTGGAGTGCCGCAGGGTTCCATGGTGGGCCCGCTGCTCTTCAGTCTCTATGTGAACGACATTCCAAAATCCCCAGGCACCGAGTTGGCTCTGTATGCGGACGACACGGCTCTAGTAGCGGAGTCGTGGCGAGGGCAGCTGGTGGAGAGGCGACTCCAGACGCACCTGACGCAGTTGGAGGGGTGGCTGACAACCTGGAGAACAAGTATTAACGTGGAGAAGAGCACCGCAATGCTCTTCACATGGAAAAGAAAGTACTACAGGCCGGCCCCACTCCAGCTGTTCGGAGAACAGATCAGATGGGTGGACAGTGTTAAGTACCTGGGACTTACGCTGGACACAAAACTGACCTGGAGACGACACTGCAACGAAAGACTCAACAAGGCGAGGCAAAGGCTGGGAGTCCTAGGCCCACTGCTTAACAGGCGTAGCGCCCTGTCTACAAGGAACGGTCTGACGCTGTACAAGCAGCTGCTCAGGCCGATCCTCGACTATGCGTGTCCCGCTTGGGGTCACCTGGCGGACACGTATATGAGGAGGATGCAGGCGTTCCAGAGCGTATGTCTGAGGATCATTGTGGGCGCACCTTGGTATGTCCGGAATGAGACTCTTCATCGCGACCTGGATATGCCTACCATCAAGGACCATTTCCGGAAACTGGCGCAGTCCTTCTACGCCAGACTTCCCGGTGCCACCAATCCTCTTATCCAGGGGCTTGGGAACTACGTCATCGACCCTGGTGGGTGTCATCGACGTCCCAAAGCCCTGCTCGGATAAGCGAGATGTGTCAACAGTGGTTTGGGAAGCTCTCACCCAGCCCCCATAGAGTAGTGTCTCCGCACGTAACTCTAAAAAAACCCTTAGTCGGTTTCTTAAATTCTTATCCCCCCTTTTTTTTACCCCCAATATTACTAATATTATGTAATCTCTGTTTCTTTGTTTCAGAACTTCGCGAAACGCGACAACCCGTTTTTAAATTTTTGCGAACCACACGGTGTGACCAATTGGTCGGTACGTGTTGGAACTTGCTCTCGTGCTCCCCTTCTGGAAGCATCGGAGCATGCCTTTTGTCTGTGTCTGTGTCTGTGCTTCCTATTGGCTCGCGTGATGGACACTGTCTCTAACGGTTTCTCGCACCAATAGGAAGCCCCTGTTTTCCCCATTGGTCAAGGCCGGGCAGCAGTGGAGGGTATATAACACGATGATCTCTGGAGCTATTTTCAGTAAAATAAAAAAATAATTAGAGTAGTAATTAACCAAATTGACAATCGACTACGCCAGATCAACGGGATCGACGACAACCCACCCCCTAACTATCCCATCCTTGCTCCAACCACAGACCTGTCATTCCCAAGTCGCTCATTTCATGCCATCACAACCTTAGTCACGGCCGGACGCCACTGGGATAACCGCCTAGGTTGTCTATTAGCCAGAGGATAATACTGGCGCCGGGGGCGGCCCCAGATGGGGAATGGAAATGTATCCACCTCACTCCTAATTCCAAGAAAAGAAAATCCTACCCAACAAGCAACTCTTTATAACCTTTGCCACCGACGGACTCCACTGGAATAACCGCCTAGGTCAAACTTCTAGCCAGAGAATAACGCTGGCGCCACTGACGGCCCCAGATGGGGAACGGATATGTAACCATCCGCGTCAAACCTATTCCCTACAGTCAAGTTAAACCTTTCGATCCTCCTCCCGGAAATCGACTCATGAAACAACAACATATATCATCATCATACCTTATACACACCTTCCCACATCCCAACAAAAGAAAATCCTCCCCAAATCCCGAGACCCAGCGCAATCGTTCACTATCACCAATCTCACTCACAGTGTCAATAATTATACAATTGTTTGTACAAGGTATTAATTCATTCAAGAGGCCAGGAGTCACGATAGTGACTCCATACTCGAACACAAATATAGCCCTTTCACGGGCGGCCTAGCTTGGCATCACAGTCAAGGTAGAAATGTCCTGTGTTGGGCTACAAAATCACACACCTGTAGTATTCTGCAGGCTCATTTAATCTGTTCCATTTCATCAGGTAAATAAGTTCATTCGCGAGGTCAAGAGTCATGACAATGACTCGGTACTCAAACAACAAATCAGCCCTTTCATAGACAACCTGGCGTGGCAAAACTGTCAAGTCAGATGTTCTATGTCGGGCAACAGCCGAACGGCTATTTTCAGTGGTGACCCAACCCTGGCGAACCACCGTTACAAAAGAGCTATATTAAATCGTCTTTATTTGTTTGAAAGAGCATTTCATCATCACTCCCTATCCTTCCACAACTATCCCCGACCTCCCACCGCGACTCCGTGTTGCCGGGACGGTTCTCCTGCCTCCCACCGCGACTCCGTGTTGCCGGGACTGTTCCCCTGCCTCCCACCGCGACTCCGTGTTGCCGGGACAGTTTCCTTTGCCTCCCACTGCGACTCCGTGCTGCCGGGACAGATCCTTACCTCCCACCGCGACTTCGTGTTGCCGGGACTCTGCCCTATCACCCTCCAACCTTGATCGACCCTTCCGACGGTGAACTCACGGGATGGGATACACCCGCCGCGCCGGCAAGGCCCACCGACAGAAGACCCTAAAGAAGACGATGACAACGAAACAATACTCCACCCGTGGACCCATCTTCTACGATCCCAACTGCAACCACCAGACCCCCGAACGTCAACACTCCGCTCCAGCATCTTCAAGAGTCCCTGCACCCAAGGTAGCCAACTCCTCCCCTCGTCTTCCCTCTCACCAACCATGCGACCCCCACCTACTCCGATTTCCCCCTTCAGCCCTGAGGGTTACCATCTTCACGCCCTGGCCACCCCAGAACCCACCTATGTTTTCTCCCCCATCTCCCTTCCCTACCCCATCCACTGGACCCGCGAGATCGACGCCTGGAAATCAATGTCACCCGGAGACTGGACTTCGACTAGACAAAAACAACCAGTTACCCCGAAGTACCAGTAAGAGGGATAGCAGTATGTGGAAAAAGAACGGGTAAGAGTAGCTTTAAATCTTTAACCAATTATTAGAAAATATATTTTAGGCTTGGATGGAGTTAAATTTGGCATACAGGTAAAATGATGATTTCAGATAACCATACAAGCTGTAAAAAATAAGATTTCATATTAAGAGGCAGGAAAATGAAGGAGCTCAATATTTCCTAAACTTATAGAAAAAAACTTTTCTGTGTGTTTGAAAATTTAAATTTGGTCTAAGCATACAAAAAAACCTAAAAATAAAACGAACAAAAATAAAGATTTTCTTAAAGGGGCTCTATTATTGTTGATTTTACATAGTAGCTAGAAAACTAGGTAGACTGGTGCCATGCACGCTGGTAGGAACAACACTATTTGACAGCTAAAAAAGTTACTAAAATAAGTTTAATGTATTCATACGTCAAATAATGTGATCTACAAATATCAAGTGTAATGGATAGTATAAATACCTATAAAATAATAGCAATGTTGACCACAAAAAGTCTGTACCAATATTTTCTAAACTGTTCTTCCTACCAAAAGCAGGGTATATCTGAGTGTGACAAAACATTTAAAATAAACAACTTTGATGAAAAAAAAAAGCTTGATAAACCGTGGTACTCTTTGGAAAACCATGATGTTTATTTTTCAACATGTCTCTGCAAAAGAATATAATAAATAATTATTTCATGCTCTTGTACCGTGGCTATAAACTATAACCATCAAACCTCCGCCACCAAGTGTACATCCTGCACTTACCCCATTTAACGGCTAAACCGACGCTACATACGGAGCAAGAAATCATTCCAGCCGACAACTATGATCACCACTAGCGATAAACAATATCTGGAGCCTGTCGGGAACGTGCAGTTGTTACCCCAGGACTAAACTGATGTAGTGGTTGATGCGCAAGCGCGGCCTTGTGGAGGTTATTGGAGCTGTAGTGATAAGTGTGCCCACCCCCCATCTTCGTCTTGTACCTCTCAGCGTTATGCTCAGGCGCCGATGAGGTAATCTAAGCTCTCATTGGCTGTGAATAATATCACCTTACGTCATGCAATCCATCCATATTTCCCTCACTGTTTCAAGCAGAATATAAGCATGTGCTCAGCGATACTCTATATTCTTTGATGCCATTAGTACTAAGGAACATATTAGGATGCAAGTAGTCGTAATGTTGGGGATTCATATAATTTTGTTTGTAACTTTTACGTAAGTGGGAAGGGTTTGCGTTCATATATATATATAGCCGCCTCTTTATGCGTTGTAAGAAGTTGTCTTTGATTTATATTAGGTTTTTTTTGGGCGTTTCAATATTATTTCTAAGTTGCGGAAATTGTCTTATAATATCTATTTATCTATTTATTAAGGCTAATGACGTTGAGCTGAGATTATAGTATTAGCTGATCTTTTGTCCTTCCGATCATGTTGAAATGTATTATTAAAGTTTTGGTCAGAGGGTTAGGCCTTTACGTAGTGGCGTATAACTTATGTTATTCGTAGGTATGAATCTGTTAGTGTTAGTATTAAAGGGAAGGAACAGCCTAGATTACTGTAACTCTTTTTAGTATGCACTTTATTGAAAAGCCAGTCATTTGTCATTTGAATTCGATGAAACTCTTATATGTTTCTTATAGTATCCCTAGTATCTGATTGCATATTACGGACATTATTATAGCAAACTTTGCTGCTCGTCCTAAAATTAATAAATCATAAACTGATTATAATTTTGATTAATTGGAGAGCATTTATGTTATGTTTAAATGTCTAATATATTGCGCAGAAGTCGCAAGGCTTATTTCATCTTATGAAGTTATAAATTTACATTTTTACCAGTCATAAATAAACTTGCCGAAAGGCCCTAATTGATACTACTCCTGATATTATTTAACTACAACACTAATTCCCTGATGTTGTAAAATGGGTATGTGCTGACACCTGGGTTTGGTTGGGTTGAGTGGTGGTCATTAAAGATCCCTGATTATTTACTAGCGTATTTCTTTTGTATGACGCTCTCGTTGTAGTGGTATTCTGGTCGGATAGGGAAAGGACGCTACCACCACAGGGCAGGGTTGACTCTTTGTCGAACTTTAATGATCTTTTTTTCAATCTGTGTCAGTAACGATGTGTATTATTTCGTTTCACTGATGTTATGATAGTACTTTGGCAACTATTGCGTTAGTTTTATATGCATTCAGTTTGTGGGTTGGTTAGTTTTTGTTCCAAGATTTAATTTATTTATATTTATTCACTATCATAATTGGTTTAGGATCGCCATACTTAGCTTGGTATTGTACAAAGAGGAATTGGCATCCTAATGGTTTATTTTATTTTATTTTAACATACATAGTTTTGTTAAGGCTTATCAATGGGAAGATTGGGCTAAACTGCTAATTTAAAAAAAAATTGATAGTTTTCTGAATGAAGCTCGTATATCATTATTAATTTTTCAGATTAATATATTTAAATTCATACTCGTTTTGAAGAATTAAAGTTTTTATGTAATGGAATTTATGTAAAGAAGTTAGCTTGTTGAGGATATTCCCTTCGTAATGTTGATTATATCTATCAACTATAGAATTAGTGTAGTAAAGTATCATTATGTTTCTTGACACAACAGTTTAGTTTTATGTTTTATTGAATTATAACGTATACTAAGTAATTGGACTTAACAGGCTACAAGAAAACTAAATTTCCCTAATTACACTACTAAACCAAATTATTATGTGTATATATTATTTCCCGCTGAATAAACGCTTGGACTTCCAATGCCAAAATTTCCCCAACCCTACCTTATACCATGTGGCCACCAAAGCGGGTGATCCGTACGTTAGTATTAATATATTTATGTAATTGGTTCTCTGTAGCCATCCATAACAACAGTCAGTAAGAAAATTGAATATGATCGAATTAACAGAAGGGCCCAATTGAGTGATCGAATGGTTTAAGACATCAGTTTACAAACCTTTTGAGTCACAGAGCGCTTTTCAAGACATAAATATGTCATGGAGCACTATCGTTGCCTAGGCCGTAACCGGTCAATAATTTCAGGAGGGGTTTTGGTGGGCACATATCTCAATTGCTGGAGGCTAGAAAAAATTATAAATGATAAACAGTTCTAGAAGCTAGCTAAAGTGTTTTTTTATGGCAACATAACTCCTGACTGCCGGAGGCTAGGAAAAATCTATATATGTAATTAAACAACTCTAGAAGCTATCTGAAGTGTTTTTATGCCAACATAATCGCCTAACTGCCGGAGGCTAGGACAATTTCTAAATATTAAACACCTACAGAAGCTCTCTAAGGTGGTTTTTTTATGGTAACGTACAGTAGCCCCATGGCTTCTTTGGTGCTGAGTGACAGCTCACAGCTGACAGCTGACGGCTTTGAAAAGTTACCAGAACAAATTATGTATCCTTACGCCAAACCAAATGATTTGCAAAAACATGTGTTTAGCAGCTGTCACTTCAGACAGTCAAAATTTAGGTAAATACCTAAATGTTTACTGTCAGAAGTCAGCTGTGAGCTGTCAGTTAGCACCAAAGAAGCCATGGGGCTACTATACCCCCCTAACTTCGGGAGGCTAGGAAAAATCTATATATTTAACAGTAGCGTCTCATGACCAAAATTCTTAGTCAAGCTGGGAAGGGGATCTGGACGGGTCCGGGTCTCCCTCCAGATTTTTTTTAAATATTAGATTCTTCAAGAAACTATTTGGAGGTTTTTTTTATGATAATTGTGGATTTGGGCGTTCTGTTCCGTGATTTACATAAGGCATACTAGACTATATAGAGAGCATATCCAAGGGGATGCGGGATTAGGGGCGAGAACAAATCTTGCCCCTCCTTTATTTTAATAAGCAAGGAGATTTTCCCCCCTGTCTCTACCACCCCAGTTCCGCTTCCCCTAAAGCTGACAATTTTTAAATTAAGTAGGCCTATACATAAAACATTCCATGTTTATATTTAAATGTAAATCAACCATATTGTTTGTTGATTAATTACGTCAAATATGCATATAAGTAATAATTTTTTTTTAATTTTCACTTATATTGCAACCTGCAGCATATTTGGTGTTTGATTATTTTTAGATATTAAATGAATTTTCTATACATATATCAATGATCTTTTACTCACCGTATTTTTTTTCTAGTGTTTGTAAATAAAGTCCATTCACATCCCCTTTTTTTACAAACTCTGCTATGACCTTTCATGGAAAGTCTACTCCTTCCTTCAATTTAAAAAGCGAACCCTTTTCAATTGAAAGGAGTTCCGAGCAAGAAATTCTATTTTGTCCATAGTATTTCTGGAATACGTTTTTACTCTTTCCAATGTTGAAAATGATCTCTCAACTAAATGATGTTATTGCCGGGATCGTTGCCAAAACGTTCATACAGCATTTTAAAATTGTAATGCTTAATCTAGATTATTTTCACAGATATACTAACCATATACACTAGAGTTTTATTTTTTTATTGCTTCCCTTGAGAAAACCTCGTTTTTTTGGAACGCAATCTGCTTGTGTCAAAATATTTTCCATAATTTCCAATCAAAGAATTTATTTGTTCATTATGAAATGATTGTATTAATTCAATTTTGATTAATTTAACAACTATACAAATTTTAGAATGTAAATGTTCTCAAAGCGTGTTTATTTTTTATGGCAATGTTATAAATTACTTGACAGTAAACTGTCTTAATTTCAATTAGGATCTTGATTTAAATTACGTTTGTGTCCCTTTTTTCTGGCTTTTAGCCCCATTTGCAGTGTTTTGGAGCAACATGTCTTCAGATAAATGCCTAATATTGACACGTTGTTTTTAGTTCTTCAAACTCAGTTTTACAGAAAGAGATGTCCCTTTGTTTTGTTTGAAACATTTTGAAAATATACTCAGCCAGGTCAAAAATCAGGGTGAATAAAATTAGCAAACACAGCTCTGAATATCTTCAATGAAGTTAATAACCTTAGCAACAGCAATAGTTTCACTATCCTATTCTTGTGGGTAGTTGTTTCAAACATTTCTATCAGTCTTTCCTGATAGTCCATCACAAATGTACAAGTCATTCACTATAGTTCCATTGAGTTGGTGAAACACTGGTAGTCTTTTTTTTTTAACAATTTGATCTAAGAATGAAGTTCGTTTTTACTGAATGGGAAAAAATTATGGAAGTCCATTTATGTACTAAAAAATAACCTTACGTTACTAATATTATTTATTGACTGAGCTAAAACAAGGTTAAAGACATGAGCTAGACAATGAACAACCATACGCTTGGAAATGAGTCGCGAACAAGTTTCTAAGTACCATTTATTTCTCCAGACATTACTGCAGCCCCATCGTAGCATTGTACAACAAACTTGTCCCCACACACTCCACACTGCACTACCTGTATAACATGATTAGCCAAAGCAGCAGCAGCAGAAGATCTGATAGCAAAACGTTTGTGAACCAAAAAATTTCCATAATTTTCCTCATAGAACACATACGAAAAATTGTGATAGTGTGAAAGTTTTGAATCTAATTTTTTTCAAAAAAATAAAAAAAATTTGGTTTGAATTTTTTATGATTTCATTAGTAAAACTGTTTTTAAAGAATTTGAGGCCTTTTTATTCGCTGAAACCCATGAATACGTAAAATTTAAAAGCCAAACTAAAAATGAATTATCGAAATCAATTTGAGGAAACCAAATAAATTTTTCCCCCCTTTTTGAATAAATACTCGTCATGACCCCAAATACCGTTCTTGAAACCAAATAACAACGCGTTATTGGCGCTTCAAAAATTCAGATTTATTTTTCCTTAGCTTGTGTGTTCAATGCCAATTTTTTTAATTTTTTTAGTGAAAGTTAACCTTTTTTAAATCAAAACATTTATATGTGACAAAAACCCTGCTGCAACAACGGGGTATTTTTTTCATTTCTTCGGTTATGTCGTCAACCTTGGGGCATAGCTTGGGTTTTTTGGGGAAAGTCGCAACTTTGACCCCACCGCTCTTCCCCTTCTCCCTTCCTAATCTATGACGTCACAATTAAAAAACTCACTATTTTAAGCAATGCGAGAAAATGAAAAAAATTATATATTTCCCAACCACCACATAAGGCCTGTGCTCGTCTTGCATGCATGTTCGGTATGGCATGTCGGTAAGATTTATTTTCAATACATTTGTGTAAAGAATATTTTTCAAACTTAAATAAAACAAAATAATTTTTATTTTTTAAGCAAAGGAAAGCGGGGCTTCCCTTGCTTGCCCTGCGTGACTCCTGATTTTTAAAATTTCCCTTTATAAATCTCTCAAAAGTGTTTTTTTAAAGTTACAAAACCCCCTTAATTGCTGGGAAAGAAAAGGGAAATTGCTAAAAAATTAAACACCTCTAGAAGCTCTCTGAAGTTTTTTTATGGAAAAAAGCCCATAACTTCTAAAGGGCTGAAAAAAGTCTGAAGTGTTTTTAGGGTAACACAGCCCCCAAATTTTGTATTTGTACCTTTAATTTTTGATAGGGTTTGAACCATAAAAAAGCCACATACAGTAAGCGTCAAAACCCGGGGACTCAAAAACCCGGAGTGCGCAAATCCGGATCGGGGTGAGAGCAAAAGGGGGAAGAGTGGAAGGTGCCCTTTGAGATTCAACGACTTACCCAGTCACCTCCCCTTGGTAAGTGCTCGGTCAGTTTCTGTGCTATCATTTAATACTTTACACAGTGGTAAAACCCTTCGTCTAGTTGCCTTGGGATTTTAGGTGCGATTTTAAAACGTCATATTTTTAATTTGTCAATCATGTCATCAATATCAAATAAAGGAACAAAAATTTTTTATTATAGGGGATAAGTTAGAAATTTCTACGAAACTGTTAAAGGGGAAAAGTGGTGCACTACCCTAAATTGTGGTGTGGGAGTTTTAAACCATTATGATTTTAAAGCAAAAAAAAGACAGTTAAAACCTTTTGCTTCAAAACTAATTCTGAAGAAGTTCCAGAAAATAAAAAACCACAAGAACGGCAAAAAACAGTACTTTTGGGAAACGTATTCATTTGGTTTACCAAGAAAAGTTAAGGTGAGCTATTTCTGCTACACCATTTGGAAAAGGCGTCCAGTAAATGAAAAACTTGGCGGCCTAAGATTTCAAAGCTATTTTGGGTTGGCTAAAAATTTTTTAAAATGACCACGGAATTTAGATACGGATGTCCAAGTTGAAATATTATCTGTAAAAAGCTGCCGCAATGATATTTGGGAAAAAATTTTTTAGCTGACATTGGGAGGGCTACACAAAAAGATATTTTTACAACGCTGACAAAACGGGATAAATTGGCGTTCCCAAACCCCCGGAAGCATTCTTCTCGTAAAAAAAAACCCGCTCCGGGCTTAAAGGTCGAAAAGGGAAAAGAGTGACAGAAATGGTTTGTGCAACGCAAGTTTTTTCCCCGTTTTGGATCTGTTGATTATGGGAAAAAATAAAAGCCACATTTTTAAAAAACATTTAAACCTTACTGAAATTTACAGATCAAAAAATAAAACCAATGGATGGATGCAGAAATTTTTTCCCGAATGGTACAAAGTTTTTCATTCCAGTGAAAAAACCATAGGAAAAAAAACAAAAAAAAAAAAGGGGGTTCCCTAATCATTGACAATCCCCCAACCACCCCGGCCCTTGATGTTTTAAACAAAATAGACAAAAATTCAAGTATGCCCCTGCCCCCAAATGTAACCATACAAAACCCGAGGCCGGGGGGTTATAGAAAAAATTAAAAGAATTAATAGAAAACAGATGCTTGTCGGCTCTTGCTAACGAAAGAGAAAGAAAGGTGTGCAGTTTGTAAAAAACCTCAGCCAAAAGGGACCCCATTTACATCGAGTAATCTGGGGATCTCTCACTACGAAAAATTAAAAAATGGGGAAAAAATTGTGGCCCCAATCCCCAAAACCCCAAATAAAGGGACAAATGGGGCAAATCTCAAACTCCATGGGTACCAACACTCCTCTGACGCCGAATTTGTGGCTCTTTTCCCAGACACTGCTGGATTTGAACAGTCCCATGACTTGACGAAAGGGAGGGGTTTTTGAAAGTGAGGGCAATGACCCTGGTTATCAGCATTTGAATGATCAATATTCATCAGGTAATTGAGGACAAGATAATGGAATAAATTAAGAGAGAGTGCGAAGGAAAGAAATGGATGCTGAAGAAGCTCCCCGGCCCTTTCCCACACTCAACGCCTAGAAGCATTCCAAACAATAGAATGGTTAGAAGGAAACCTGGGGGGCGGCGACACAACTCGACTTTTTAAAAGACTAGAGACTGGGCAAATAAACGTACGTCAAGTCTTGTAAAAAAAACCATGGACTTATTTACCCTATTTTTCCTTTAACTGTAAAACTTGTTTTTTTACTCAAAAAAGTATTGTAAGTTTAATCTAAATTACATAATGTACATGTTTTTTTTAATACACTTTTTTAAAAATTTTTGGGTTACGTATTTTTCAAACCCCTTTCAACCTCTTTTGCAATCAGTAGACCCCGACGCATGTACCCTCCTGTAAATACATTACAAAAGTAAAACGTTTTGAAAAAAATTTGAAAACCCCGGACAATTCGAATCCGGATGGGCCCGGTCCCATCGATTGTTTAACGACCTCCACGTATATTTTTTCTAATTTTTTGGGGAGGGGGAGGGTTAGAACCCCCCCCCCCCCAGACTAGGGCCCTTATTATTTTTTCCCATGAAAAAGGCGGGTTTATGTGCATCTAGGGGGTTCTACCCAACCACTTTTTTTTAAAGCTTTTGTCAATATTTTATCCATAAAAAATGCACGAGATATTTCCGATTTTAACAAATTTTAAAATTTTGGTCTAAGTTTAATTTTCCCCATTGAAAGTCATTGAAATTGGAACCCTTAAAATATCTTTTTCTCAAACATATTTTGCCATAGGTTTTTGGGGCATGGGGATGACGATATTTCCACTGGGGCCTTACGTACTCCCTGGGTACAAAACCCAAAATAAAAACATTTTGTGGGGAAGGGAAATTTTTAAGCATTTGGAAATGTTAAACTCAAGGTTTTTTTTCATTTTAATTGTTATTTTCTCCGCCAATTTCAAAAAAACTAAGGAACTTACTTAACACATTAACAAAAAACAAAAAAAAAAAACAAAACAAAAGAACCTTTTGAAAACGAATTCAAAACATATTAAAAAATCCACAATATGTTACCCAACAAATAGGGTTTTAAAACAATTTACATTTGCAAAACAAGAAATGTCACTCACATCGAAAAAAAAATTTTAAAGCATAGACCGCAAATTTTACATTCTAAGGGAAAAGGTTGGAACTTTTTTAATTTCCAATTGGCTATATCTGTTTGAATTTGGGGGGGATTAAACCCGAATATCTGGTTTTTGTATTTTGTTTTGGGGGCCCAAACTAGGCAGAGAATCCATTTCCCTTAAGTGGGTTTGTTGAAAAAATAACAAAGGGATGTTTTTTTGTTTTAAAACTAAAAAAATTCAAATTCGCTTTTAGCAACCAAAAATTTTTATAGGGCTGTTAGCGCAAAATTTTCTCTTATCGCAGAATTTGATGTCAACTCAACAAGCACTCATACTGCTGCGATGTCAACGGGGGTGCTTTTTAAAACCAGAGATAAGGGTTTTTAAAATCCGGAAAAATAACAAAACTATCAAGAAAACCGCAGGTAAACGTGAAACTGATTTAAGAACTCTCCAGGTAATCGGAATTAATTCTTCTCTAAATTTTTTTCCCTTTTGGTACTTGTCTATATTCCTTTTTTTCTTTAAATCCACCCAAAACTTGATTTTTAAGTCTTGTACTTTAGGGCGACTTCAAAAACATTACTGCTTTTTTTAAAGTAAGGGATTAGCTAATAATTTTTTTAAATTGTCTGCTAAATACCCCACTTTCCTAAACCAACCCCCATCATACAACCTTTTTCCCAAAGCAAGCATTGTAAATCAAGGAATCTGCAATTGCTTTTATTTTTAGTATAAAACTACATTTTTTGCAGAACTTTTAAAATAATTATGAGGGAAGACCTTTCCTTAAACTCCCCTTGTAAATCCCCCTAAAGAAATAATAGGAAACGGGCGAAAAAGTTGAATTTATTAAAAATTAAAAAAAAAAAGAATTTACAAACGACCCAAATAGAAGAGCTAGGTTGAAGGGAGCAGTTTGGGCCCCAGTAAGGCAGGGCTAGAATCAGGAGTTAAATATATTTGTAAAATGAAAAAAATTTCAAAAACACCCAAAAAGGGGAACAACCAATCCAAAAAAATTTAATTAAATATTAAAAATTGGGCCTGAAAATTAAAAAAGAAAATGCAATACAAATTTTATGGGTTTCAATTAAAAACAAGTGTCAGAACTACCTTTTGGCTAAATTCAAAAAAGTAAATATTAGGGCATGCATGGGGATAGTTTAAAAAATAACCAACCAACAACCATTATTGGCCTAAAGAAATTTAAGTTTCAGTACTTTATCAAGTAGAGACCGGGATTAAAATTTTTTTAAGGGCCCAAAAAATAGCCAAACACCCGTCCCCAAGTGACATTCGAAAAATTTAATGTTAACTCTTAAAAAAAAGGGACAAAGAGACGGCCAAACCCCATACGAAAAAAATTTTACTAAAAAATATAACCTTGCCGTATTAAGTCCATCCATTTAAAAAAACATACTAAAGTGACCTCAAAAGATAATGGGATGAAAAAGTGCTCTAAAATAATTTATTATAAATTATAAAAGGCCTCAATGACCTTACAAGTTACAAACTTGGCCTTTAAAAAATTTAAAAATCCAGCTGTCCCAGCAAGTGGAGTGTTGGGAAAAGCTTGTTGCACAATGCACGATGGGGCTGCAGTAATTCTGGAGAAATAAATGGCTCAAAACTTGTTCGCGCTCATTTCCAAGGTTTTGGTTTTCATTGTCTAGTATGTCTTTAAACCTTTGTTTTAGCTCAGTCAAAAAATAAATTTATGAGTGAAAGGGGTTTTTTAGTAAATTAAGTGGATTTGCATTTTTTTTTCCCCATTCAGTAGACGAACTTCTGCTTGATAAAATTGTTAAAAAAAAAAAACCCCCCTGTTTCCCCAAACTAAATGGAACTATAGGAATGACTTTTACTTATATTTTATGAGGATATCGGGAAACGATAGAAATGTTTTGAAACAAAAATAAAGTACCCAAAATGGGAAGTAAAACTATTGATGAACAAAGGTTCGTCCATTTCTAAGAGATTTTCAAGCATGTATTTTCTAATTTTTTTCGCTCAAATTTCGACCCCTGAGCAAATTTTAAAATCTTGTAAGCAAAAAAAATGGACCAGTTTTTAAAAAAATGGGGTTTTAAGAACAAAAAAAAAAAAGAAGTTAAATCCTCTGCTAGTATCTGATGACATATTTTCCCAAAAACACTGAAAAAAAGGCTAGAAGGGGAAAAAAAGTGGAAAAAAGGAAAATTTAAAACAACCCCTAAATTGCCATGCAAATACAAACAGCTTTGAAAAAATAAACAATATAAATTTTTTTTTAATTAAAGGTTAAAAGGGAAAATGGGGTTAAGCCCAATTTTTACTAAAATTTATTAGTTCTGCCATCTTCAAAAATATAACCCCTTTTTATGCATTTTAAAATATTTTTAAAAAAAGGGTATCGTCATATTTAATAAAATTTAAAAAAATTGTATTTGCGGGGGTCCTAAGGTTTAAGTTTAAAAGTTTTTTTTCTGGAAAATTCTTTAGTATGATTTCCCCCCTTTTTCCCCAGTCCCCTTTAAATTTTTAAATTCTTAAAAAATTTAATGAATATAAACAATAATTTCTTATGACCAAATTAAGTTTTTTTGATTTAAAATTTTGGGGAAAATATTGACACAACAGAGCAAAGCATTATATTGTAAAACAATGGAAAAAAACAAGTTATTTAAATATCATGTTCCAGTGGTTTAAAAGAAAAATTTTTCTTCCCCGTTTACATAAGACTTGGTTTAATGAGAGGGAACTTGGTGTCACTTTATTATAATGTTATGAATATTGGGACCAAAGGGCTTTGAAAAATTTTTCTACCTTTACTTGGGGTTTTCCCCCCATAATTTGGGATTGTGAGCTATGAATAAGGGGAACGCTTTATCAAAACATAGCTATGATGAAGAAGCTATCAGTACGCTTGGGGTGATGGGAGATAAATGTTGGTTTTTTTTAAAAGGGGGAAAACAAAACTATTATTAGAAAAAAAAAGCCAGGCATTCATTTTAATAATATAGAATAATATTTACCTGACAAAATTAACATTAATATAACTGTGGATTTTAACAGAAAAATTTTTGATGAAGAATGAATATTTTATTAAAAAATTTTACGTCACTAAAAAATTTGGGAATTCATTGAATTTTAATTTTTTGTATATCTTTTGGGGTATACAGACCCAAATATTAAAGGGATTTTAGGAATCAAAACATAATTTTCCTTTAGAAAAGTACTTGTGTTCCGGGTTTCGACTTTTTTTTTTTGGGTAGTGTTATAGGCCCCCGTTAATTGTTTTTTACACATAATTTAAAAATTACCTGCTTTGGGGGCCATGGTTCAAAAAGTCTTTTAAAAATAGCTAAAACCCATGACAAAAATTGGGTTTTAATCCCCCCTCGGTGTAATGAGAGCGATTTTTCCAAAAAAGTTTCTATTTCCATCCCCACAAATGCAAGTACACTTCCTTTAATAACCTTCTTATCCTAACTGGTTAGCGTAATTAATATTAGGGTATAAACCCAACATGTATAAGACGTGGTGCAAAAAAAAAAAGATAAGAATTTTTTTTTCTAGGTCTTTTTGCCCGTTTTTCTACCTGAAAATTTTCTTGTCCCCGGGGATAAAAAAAAGCAAAGGCATTTTAGAGGGAAAATTTAAAAACTTTACGGGGGGTCAAAATGAAACAACCCTTAGTTCACCCGCCTGGACTCGAATAACCCTTCCAAACATAGGAGAACCAAACTAGAAAAGTTGACGTTTTAATGATAAACACGATGCTGGGTTTTAAATAAATTTAAAAAAAGGGGAAAAATCGAATTAATATTATTTAAGAATTCCTTTCTATATTTATAAAAGTGAATATTTGCAAAAAATTTTTTTTAGCAAAAACCAAATTTTAATGAACCCCCCATAAAAACCTAAACACATACCTCGTGTAACATTGTCCTTTTTACCATAATTCCTGACTGCTGAAAAATTTTTTAACT
Source organism: Timema cristinae (assembly GCA_039000515.1). Classification (NCBI taxonomy): domain Eukaryota; kingdom Metazoa; phylum Arthropoda; class Insecta; order Phasmatodea; family Timematidae; genus Timema; species Timema cristinae. The sequence continues at coordinate 70,422 of JBCFYV010002419.1, forward strand.
CTCTTTTTTAATACAAATAAACGATTTTACTGTAAAATTGTGATATTGATGTCAAAATTTAATTTGTTTTGTTCTATTTTGCCATTATTTTCTGTGTTATCCATTCCATATCGTTGGGGAAGGGATTTTTTTTTTGTGTTAATTTTTAAATTTAAATTTTTTTTTAAATTTTGAAAAATTTCTTTTGAAACATACAGATTAAAACATTGAATTAGGCATGATTTTTTTAAGTTTTTTAGACAAAATGGATTTCACAAATTGTGGAAAAAAACAACATAAAAAAGTTGATTTGTGTAAGATATTTACATTGTTAAAATTAATCCATAAAAGAAAAAACCCTTTTAAATTAAATTCCAAAATTTACTTACATTTTTCAGAACTTTTTCCATCGCCATTAGTTTTCGAAATACAGCTCAAAATATTTTTTTTTGTCCTAAAGTTCCCCCTAAAAATGCTATCAAATTTTAAAATGATTGACACTTTTTTTGTTGGTTGTTCCTAGGTTTACATGCATGGTAAAATTTGGAGGTCCCGTTTTTATAGACACCTAAGATTTAAAGTCAAATCGATATGGGTTTTGGGGTTTTGCTGTTTTATAGTAATTATTGAATCGCAGCAAAATGTAATTTTTTTTACTGCAAAACAAAATTTAAAACTAAACACAAATATAAATTTTAATTTTTAACACAAATAGCAAATTATGTAAAAATCCTTAAACATAAAGGAAAAAAGGCTTTTTTGCTCAAAGCCTTTACAAAGCGTTCGTCTTTGTTTAATTTTCCACAATATAATTTGAAGGGGTGATGCTTACCAGAAAACTTTTTAAATGCTATGTCAAGGACCTACAGTGCAACTTAAAAAATTAATATCCCAAATCAAAACCAAAATGTTTTTAAGTTTTATGAAGCGTGGATTACAAAAAATACGAAATTGGACTCGAAAAGTAAAAATTTTTCAACAAACATAGACTTTGATTTGGATTATTTCAGTTTTCAGGCACAATAGGGACCCCTGCTTTTAATGAGGATTGAAAAAATACTTTTTGAAACTCTTAACTGCCACGGGGTATTTTCAAGAACTATTAGATATAATACTTTTGTAATGAAGCTCAAACCCTTAATATTAACAAGTTACAGAAATTAAAAAAGGTAAAACTTAAAATAGGTTTGTTAGTTTTTAAAGGGGTTTACAACTTATAACTTCACGTACAGTACATGTGGGTACAATGAAAACACGATCCAATTCAGTTGTTGGGAAAGACAAAAAAATCTTAATTTAAATTTGGGATTCAACCCATATTGGGTAAACAGCGATGGGATAGTTATTCTGAAGGCAATATAAAAACGATTACTTTTCAAATAAGTAAAAAAAAAAAATAGGCCTATTAGGGTTTTCCCCAAATAAAATTGATGGACGGGAAAAAAAAAATTATCTTGTATATAATTTTTTATCCCGTTTTCCCGGGATAGAAACTACAGGACATTTTTGAACATATTTTGACAAAAAATCACTCATTTTAACGGTTAAGAGTCCAGGATGTCGGGAAAAAAAAAGTATTTTCCCCGAAAACACGATTTTTATGATAATTTCCGGTTTTATTCTTTGTTTTTAAACACCGGAAACCCTTATTTCCTGATGGCTTTAAATCTCTAAAAAAAAAATATATTTTTTGTAAAAAATAATAACCAAACAATCTTTATTTGTGGCCAACACATTTCAATTCTCTCTTTGGATAAAATTTTCTCTTTGGATGCGGTCATAGAACATTTAAAATTGAGATGACTAACTGGGGAAAATTTATTTTGTATTGGAATGTTGTTATTTTAATTCACATTTAAATAAATAGATTTAGCATAATTCGAAAATTTAAAAGGGCAAGCTGTTTAATTCGTGAAAATATGTTTACGTTTTGTTTCGCGCATGATAAAAGATGTTTAAATAGTTTTTGGTATGTATTATAAGCTCAAAAACGAAAAATGATCTTGAATAATGTTTAGAAATACCTTTTAAAAGATTAAAAAAGTTTTTTGGGGTTTTTTTTTCAAAAAATGGGGTTTTGGGTGTTCATTTTAGCAAATAGTAACAAGTACAAATGCATAAATTAAGCTATGTTTTCATTTTACCAATTAAATTTTTAGAATTGATATTTAAAAGTAAGTTTTGGTACCAATCTATATTTTCCCCTTCCTTCTATCTGACATTCTCTTTCATACTCCACCTCCTTTCCTCCTCTCTCACACACAATTACACAGTAAACACTCTCCTTCTATAAACTTACTCATTCTCTCGCCACAATTTACCCTTCTCACACACACTCTACCCCCAATCACACCTTTTCACATAATTTAAATCACATTTTCTTTTTTGATACTCCCTCTCTTAAGTCTTAAAAAAAATCTTTTTCCCAAAAGCTTCTTTTTCTTTTGTTCTCTATCTCCCCAAACCCTCTCTACGAACGTTCTCTCTTGAACGCTCTCTATCAAAACCTTTATCTTTTCTCAAAAACCTTCTCTTTAAAAATCTCTCTAAATCACTCTCACCTCTCTTCCAAACTCTCTTAAATTTATCTTCAAACTTAAACCACTCTCTCAATTTTTTTTCTGCTCTTTCAAACACTCTTCCTTAAACTCTTTTTCTCTAACTCTCTCTTCCCCTTCTAATTTTCTTTTCTAAACTAAATTTTTCTCCCCCCTAAAATCTCTCTCCTATGCCCTAAAAAATTTTTTTCTCTTTTACAAAAATCTCTCCCAAAATGTTTCTCTCTTTTCTCATACACACAACACACCCACAAAAACTTTATCAGATTTTCTTCACATATTCTTTTCTCTCTCACTTTTTCCCCACACACACTCTCGCTTCACAATACAACTTCTTTCTTTCCCCCTTCTCCCCGTATTTATTTTTCCACACACATACACATACACTACTCTCACTACACTGCTCAACTAAATCAGCTCTCTCAATTGTTCATTTGTTTCTTACACTCACTTTTTTCACACTCCCACACACTTACACAACACACACCAACCACGTACACTCCATTTTTACACACATTTTATCCTCTCTCTATCATATTTTATATTTTTTTAAAAATTTTGATAAGCCATTTCCCCTTAAAAGAAATTATGAGGAAATGTCTGTAAAATTTAGACAATCGACGTCTCATTTTAAATGTTTTAGGGGGGCAGGATGTCGGGAAAAAATAAGTTTAAAATAAAAATAGATTTTTACAAAGAAAGATCACTTTTACATACAAAGAAAAACCCCCTTAATTTTGTGCATATATTATAACTATTTTTCTCTGGTTAAAATAAAAAAACCAACTTTACTTTAGTGGGGTGGTACAACAAATAAAAAAATTTAAGCAATTATGTGTATATTTATCAAACAAACCGGGGTGATACTAGGTTTACTTTTTTTTGTATTGTTATATTTTTTTCTTCCCTTCTTTGTCTTTAAAAATTTGCCTCTGTTATTATAAATTTAAAAACAATAAAATCTATTTTTAACATTTAAATTTCAAGAAAAAAAAACTGAATCGATTTTTCAAACGACCACTCATTTTTAAGATTAGGGCCAGGTTTAGGATTTCGCCCAAAAAAAAATTTCCAACGAAAATATTATTTTTTAAAAACATTTTTTACGTTTATGATTTGTTTAATCTCCGTAAAACCCTAATTGATTTTTTTTAATATCAGTAAATAAAAAATTGCTTTTTTGGGTTTAAAAATATTAACACCAATTATTACAAGTGATTTTGGTGAAAAAAATAGACAAAGACAGGGGGGGGGTCGTTTTAAATTTTTCATCGGGGGGTGAAGGGGCAAATAAAGTTTTGATTCCCTTTAAAACCGAAAGATATAAATCTATATAAAATTTTTAAAACCTTTTTGGGGAAAGTTTTAAATTTGAAAGGGCGAGTGAAAGGTTTTTAATATTGTATCGTTTCGAAATAAAAAGTTAAAAATACAATTTAGTGCAATAAACTGCAGCCTCGCTGCACGATCCCCCGGAAAAAATTGAAAACACCGCCCCCGTCATTAAAAAAAATCGAATAAAAAAATTTCCCGGTTAAAAATTTTAAACCCGATCATGTCATTCGAGTAAGTATAAAATTTCCAAAAAATAATCTATTAACGGAACTAGAAAGTAATTATAAAAAATTAGAGATGAAAAAAGAAGAATAAAGTGCATTTTTGGTTTAAAATTCCTTTGTTTATTTATTTAATTTTTAATGAAAATTTTAAACATTTGCAGGTTTTACCAAGTAAGTTTTCATGATTTTAAAAATCCGGGAGTTCAAGCATTCATGATGGGAAAATAAGAGGGAATTTTGACTGTTTCATAGTTTGTCAATGAAATACCAATGGATTGTTGCAAACAATTATCTTTCATTTCAAGCATCATTTCTTGAAGGTCTCATCTGTGATGAAGGGGTGAAAGTGTTTATATTTTGTTTCATCTATTATTATTATTATTATTATTATTATTATTATTATTATTATTATATTATTATTATTATTATTATTATTACCAACAGTGAAAGCTTTTTTAACCTAAAATTAAGTCTATGGATAGCTCAAGCATTTTCTAGGGACTGGGAGAATAAGAGGTAACCGAGGTGACTGTTTCATGGTACTGTGACAATCCCTGCCGCTCAGGTTTCCATGAAATTTGACAATCCCAGACACTCAGGTTTCAATGAAATGTGACAATACCTGCCACTCAGGTTTCAATGAAATGTGACAATCCCTGTCACTCAGGTTCAATGAAATGTGACAATCCCTGCCACTCAGGTTTCAATGAAATGTGACAATCCCTGTCACTCAGGTTTCAATGACATGTGACAATCCCTGCCACTCAGGTTTCAATGAAATGTGACAATCCCTGACGCTCGAGTTCAATGAAACTGCGTCATGTAACCCGTCCGGGTTACCCGCTTATTTACACCACTTATGTGGAAATTAGAAAGGTGTATTCTAGAGAAAATGTACCCGCATTTGCGTGAAGGGAAATTGATAAACTATTTTGGAAAAAATACCTTCAGAACATTGGAGCAGGTTTTGAACCCCGACCTCCCGGTAAAAGACAGACAATCTTTAGGCTACGCCCTAGACCACGTACCCACCGATGCTTTAATGAACTTACATAAATAGTTAACAAAAAGAAGAATTAATTTGTATGCTAATTTAATTCGTATTAAATTATCTAATGCACTTATTTTAGCATGAGGTGCTTTAATTTTTTACTTGGCGAAATTTCGCAATAACTAAACTAGCCTTTCCTTAGCGTGGTGACGTCACATCATAGTCTTGTTAGCGCGCATGCGCTGCGTAGCTCGAGATTCAAAATAGCAGACGACAGTATTCTATTCGTTGGCTCGTCTTCAATTACAAGTTCCGCGGTTGCAGTAGTCTTTCGCTCGCCTCTCCCGCTCTGAATCCTAGAATCGTCTTCAGACCCGAAACCCATATTCACGCTCTTTGACAGAGTTTCATTACCGACTTATTGGAATAGTGACATTTGTTGTGTACCTAGGTCATGGCTCAGCTTATTAGCGTCAAACTATCTAGGTTTGATGCGACAACCTTGGGATTTCGGCTTCAAGGAGGCAAAGATTTTGGTTCACCCCTAGTCATCCAAAGGTGGGTTTGTACAAAATAAATAGCTCGTCCAATAAAATAGTCAACTTTTTTCCACAAAAGAATATTAAAGTAGACCATTTTGAAACAAAATCAAATAAAACTTTTGGATAGATCAACATATTAGTTTTATTTGCAAAAATAATTAGATAGATTTCAGTGACGACATATTTATTATTGTATTATCACAACATAAACTCAAAAATTGAATTTCAAGTAGAGCTAGATAATTCACACTAAACCTTAATATTATGCGATATGAATTAGCTAGTTCATGTTCCTCATTACATTTTTAAATATATAAAACTTCTAAACTACCCAAAGAGCTACTCAAGCTTTCAAATTTGCTACCATACAGTAACCAAGTTTGTCCAGTGATTTAAATATGTATTGTTGCCATTGTTGTAGGGTCAAAAATACCAACGTTCGGAATTGTATTGACTTTTAAGCTTAATTTACTGGGAAAAGTCGTAGTTGTGAAAATGCTTACTGTTTTATTCATACCCTAAATTATGTTTTAGATAAGTTATCCATTGTGGAATTTTCCAGTGAAACAAGTCAAATACAATTTCAATTAATTCCAATCATAAATACATTATTTTAAGCCTAATTGAGTGTAAAATTAATGTTCTATGAATGTAGAAACTTTCTTTAAATCATGGCCATCGCATCTTAATGCATTTCATAAAGTCCACCAGGAAAAACAATTTCTCATTTCGTGCAACGTCACTTCCACAACAGAATGATTAGATAAGTTATCACCTGGGATGGAGTCGGTTTGTTTCTCTCTTTATGAAACACTTGAACCTTTCTATTCTAGTTGCATGTTCTATCAGCAACATATTTACAAACAAATGTCATACACACTTTGTTGATTAGATAGGAAACTTCTAGTATGGGTTCATTTCCCTAATGGTTAGCAGTTTCTAATCAGGCTACATAATATTAGTCCTCATATTCAGGACATTTCAATAAACACGTATTTTTCTTTGCTTTTTACCAGGGCATGAAGGAAAACAAGAATAGTTTATTTAGAAAGTCTTTGTTTGATGAGATGAAATGACAAATTTTAAAAATAGACTCCGAGGATATTCTGGTCATATTTATCAACTATATTATATTCTTTCAAATTTATATATAATATATATATTATTAATATAGATATATTTGTTATATATATATATGTGTGTGTGTGTGTATTTGTAAAAAGTTGTTTTTTATATCTATAAAAATTCATATATAAATACATTTATTTAGTATAAAATTAGTCTAGTAGTTATATTTTTTTCAAAGCTATGTGTGGATGTATGTATATTTAATTTTTATGTAAACATTTATCAAAGATATATATTTAATAAATATAATAAATATTAATATTTTATATATAGTACATATTAAATGTATGTATCTAATATATACATATTTTATATATAAAATACATATCAAATTTATGTATATTGATAGATAATATATAAATATAATATAATTATATATTTACTTATATAAAATATGTACCTCAGACCTTACAATATCCTCAGGCTGTATTTATCAAATATATATATATATATTATATATATATATATATATTATATATATATATATATATTATAGCCTGTAGGCCTGTATATAAATTTGGTTTTAATTTAGTCGTTCTATGAAAATGTGTTGAGTATTACATATTTTTGTCAGATTTAGTTCCGAGCACCAAAGTCAGCCATAATACCAAAAGAGATGGACGTATTTGCATTTTAATGGCTGTTTTGTTATCAGTAGCTTAAAAACTCTAACTATCTTCTGACACGTTTTGGTGTTCTCCACACTGAGTTAGTTTGTCAAGAGAATGGCTTTTGTGCGTGTTATGTATAGGTTTCAACAACTGATCTCGTTAGTCGGTTGACTGTTGCTAATCTTCCATGAGTTAGTAATGGCAGGTTGAGAGGGGGGGGGGAGTGGTTAAGAGGAGGAAGGTCTAAACACACTGATATTTTAGAGCTTAGACAGTGGTTTAGCTTCTCCATGGATCTAGAAAAGTAGAGTACGATGAGATTTTGTTCTTAGTTTGGAAATACATTTTGATATTCTGACCCTACTGTGACTAAGTTTAACTTTAAGCACAACTCTACCCCAATTTTGAGTGTTTTTGAGGGATAGAGATTTTTCAAACTCATGATTATAATCTGTATGATATTTTAATGAGAAAACATTATGACCTGTTTGGGTGACCTAATCATTTATTAATATATTTAACATCTGAACTACGACTGCTTATTCTAAATTGGTAGAGAAGAGGAAAGTAGTTTATAGAAAGAGCACTTGAATTGGTGTATAATAAAGGTGGGAAAACCACGATGATAGATCATCTTGGTAAAGACCCACCTAGGCGAATGACCTGGGTTCAAACCCGACCTCTCAACCAGTTGCGATGCGTGTCAACGTTCATAGACAGTAACCCTAATCGGCAAAAGGCTGCTGTAAAATTGTCTTTCCAAGGCTCATTTTATTTCTAGCTTATTTAATTTATTCATATTAACTTGTTTACGTATCTTTGTATACTTAGGAGAAATATTGGTTCTGGGTATGATGACACATTCCGTGATTCACATGTGTTTTGCATGCTTGAACTAACTATCATAAATATATATCCAGTTCTGAAATGAAAGCCTTTTTGCAAGTCAATGTCATTATATATTGGTAGTAGTTGTTGCAGACCGTGAAAACTTGAAGCAAATTGTATCGTTTTAATAACTATAACATTTTGGTAACTTTGTGCGAAATGTTGCTTTGGAATGTGTTCCGTTTCTAAAAACAATCTATGCGGAGCAATGCCTTACTCCCCCCCTCTCCCCCAACCCTCTCGGACCAAACTCTGACAAGAATTATAGCTTGGCGTGCCAATTAGAGGTGTGCGAGTACTCGAAAATTCGAGTTCGAGTCAAGTTTTAGTTGATTGTTCGAACTCGACTCAAAGAATTTTACAATTTCTAAAAACTTGAGTTCTTGGAATTTTAATTTTTAGCTATAAAATTCCGAGTTTAATAATTTGATTCAATTTAAAGATACTATTTCGTAGCAAATACCAGTCCCTCAATATTCATTTTGTCTGATTTAAGAACAATAGGTATATTAAATTTATTTAAAAATCCGAATTTTTATCATCATAATATTTTTGGCAAAAGAATTCGTTCTCGAAAAAAATCTTTATTATCGATGTTTTCATTCAAATTCGATTCTAACTCGGCTCGAAGTGAAAAATGCCTACTCGCACAGCCCTGGTGCTAATAGTGCTTACCCGCTCGGTGACAAGCTAACGCGTTAGTTTCATGTTGAGATAGACTGCCGGAGGACAGGGTGACCGAGGTTCAAATCTCGCTCGGGTGAACTGGGATGGTTTTTCCTAGATGGTTTCCACTCTCCCTCAACGCATGTGTGGGTTCACTACTCTATATTCAACCTTCCCAATTCCTAACCCATTAGCGTATGACCCGAACGGGTAGTAGGACTCAGTGTTAAATATATATATATATATTTCATATATAGTAGGTCGTGTTGCTCCACGTCTTGCAGTCATGGGGCAGGTAAGAGAAGTGTACTGGCATTTACTCGTGTGGGATGGGGAAGGCATACAAACCATACACTTTAGTACATCCACCAAGAATTTAAACCTCGACCTATCCGTCACTGGCAAACTAGGCAAGACGATACTGACACCTTCGTCCGCAAGTTCACCTGTTCGGGATATTGCGCCAATATTTACCTAGTAAAATAACCAAGGTCATGTCACTCATATCAAACCAGCTGTAAAAAAGTGGGGGTCATTATTGAATATTCATTTAACAAAGAAAAAATTTTAAAAAATTACTTTTGGGAGTTTTAACCCAAAAACGAGAAAGAAAGGGGGGGACGCGAAAACAAATTTTTTTTTTTTTATCCCCTTTACTAAATTTTTAAAAAAACCAAGTAGTAGCCCAAAAAAATTTAATTTAAAATTTTTTAAAAGCAAAAACTGTTTTAGTTTTAAAAAACATTTTAACGACATTACAAAAAGCATCAGATAAGTGGGTTTTAATTTTAAGAAATAAAATTTGACAAAATAACCCAAAAATAAAACAATTTTTTTTAAATTTAAAAAACCTAAATTTTTTTCCCAAAAGTAAAGATCAAAAAAAAACCGAAAAAAAACCCCCCCTCCCAAAACCCCGGAGTAAAAAAAGTGGGTAGAATATTTTTTAAGGGCTCTTTCAAAAACCGCCCCTTTGGTTCATTTTCCCCCTCAGGGTTTGGTTTAAAATTCCCCCGGGGGGGCCAGGTTTCACCTATAAAAAAAACTTTGCTCCCCAAAAAAGCCAAAAAATTTCCAAAACAAAACTTTTTTTTTTCCAATTTTAAATTCAAATAAAGGGAAAAAATTAAGTCAAAATTGGGTAAAAAATTAAAAGTCAACTATGGCCAATTGAGTAAACAAGTACAAAAAAATAGAGGCAAAAAAAAAAAAAGGTAAAAAGCAACAATTTGGGTGCATTTTTTAACAAAATTGGGCTTAAATTGTTTAGAAGAAAAAGAAAACAAAACCCAAACAAGAAACATGAAAAAACTAAGTTTTTTTTTTTAAACGGGGAATTTTATTTTAATTAAAAAAACCTTAAATTTTTAAAAGGGTTTTAATTTTTTTAAAAATTAATAAAAAGGTTGTGATTTTTTTGTGAAATATGGCAAAAAAAAAACTTTTTTAACCAAAAATCATCTGTACCCCCTCCTATGATTAAACCCTTAAATTTTTTATTTAAAATAAAAGGGCTAAAAAAAAATACAAAAGGGCCAATCCCCACTAAGTCATTTTGATACTTTTACCCAATAAAAAATTTTGTTTTAAACTTACCCCGGTTAAAACCTAATTCAATATAAATTATTTTAACCTTAAGGTTTTGCCAATCATTATGAATAGGGGCAGGGACAAAAAAGATTAAAATTTAAAATTTGGAGGATTTTTGGTATTTCAAAATTTCTTTTTGTAACATTTTAATATGAATTAAATAGCATCTTAATATATAAATTTAATTAGGTCATTCATCTTAATTTTTTTGGGCTAAAAAACACAATAAAACTTACGGGTTTAAACTTTACTTAACATTCAAATAAATGTTTAGAAATTTGAAAATACTCTGAAAAGGGCCCTAAATTTTGGGTTTGCTTTTCAAAGAACATATTTTAAAAAGAAATAAAATGAATTATAAAAAAAAATTTTAAAAATTGGAACCAAAACTTTAAATAATTTTTTGTTTTTTCGTCCCCTTCGTAATTGGCCCTTTTTTTTTGACAGGGGAATCTTGGTGTTTTTTTATTTTTTTCGTTTCCCCTTTTCAGTATTGTACCCTTATTAAATTTCACCCCAAACATTAAAAAAGAAAAACTGAATCTCATTGCATTATTTCCCCTCTTATCTGTTGGGTCCAAACAAAAAAAAGGGGAAAAAATTGTTTCTTTTTTGCATCAATGGAAAATCTTATCTGACTACGTCTCAAAAGGGGAAAAAGACAAAATGAATTTTTGTACATTGTCCGGGGGCCCAAAAGGGGCCCCGTCTCCCCCGAGGGGGAAAATTGTAATCACCCCTTTTTTTTTTGACAATGTTGGTCATGGGGGGGCCCCACAATAAACTTTGTCATACGAAAAATTTTCCCCCCCAAATGGGGGGGTTTGGGGTTTTTCCCCCCCCATGTAATAAATTTTTAAAAAAAAAACGATCGAAACCCTTTTTGGGGGTATTTCCCAAACAGTCCCCAAAATTTAAAAAAAATTTGGGCCCCTAAGGGGTTTTTTTTTTTTTTTTTTAAAAAGGGGGGGGAACCCCCAAAAATTTATTTTATAAATTTTTTTATCCCAAAAAACCCTTAAGTATCGGGTCCCAAAAAAAGGGGGGGTTTTTTTAGTGGGAATTGGGCTTTTCTAAGTTGGTTCCTTTTAGTATCTTTGGTACAATTATTTTAAATAAAAATTTTTTAAAATCAATTTCGGTATCCTAAAAAATTTCAGGGGCCACCTTTCATATTTATTCAGGTTTTTAAAAAAAATCACAAACGTCCTTTTAAATTTTGCTATCAAATCACTACCACTGTAATTTTATTTTGAAGACTTGGGATATCCCAAAAACTCCTTTCACGCGATAAATTTTGATTTTTTTTACCTATGATAAAATGCAGAAAAAAAATAATACTTATTCCGTCAAAAATTTTGCTTTCTACTGGTTTTTTTTCGATTTAAGGGGGGTTGGGGAAAAAAAATCCACTTTTTTTTTGACACTTGTCGATCAACCTTTTAAACGACGTGTGACCAGTGGGGGCGCGGGTTTAAGCTTTGGGTTTATTTTTAAATAATTTCGTTTAAAAATACCTCCTTAAAAAACCCCTTTTTTTTGATTACTCCCCAGAAAAAGTCGAAAGCCCTTTTTTCCAAATGGCTAAAAGTATATTGTTTGATTCCTGGGATGGCCGAAATGTTTTAATTTATTAGTAAATTAGGGGTTCTCCCTTTTCAGGGTCATTAATCCGGGGAATTAATGTTTATCTGTTCTAAATTAAGTGAAAATTTTTAGTTTGTGTATATATAATCATTTTAAGTTCATGTTAAATAACTCGAAGAATAAATAATATTCATTAAGGGTTTGTATTTTAAAGGAATGATAGTTCTCTTTAGTACAAAACAAAAAATAAATATTTGACGTAAAAAGAAAACTGACAGTTATAAGTATATATATATATATATATATATATATATATATATATTTGCCCCAAATAGTAAGAAAGATGCGTAGGACTGAAAAAAAGACAAAATAAATTTAATCCAGCTTTCTTGACAACACTCTTAACTACTTGTACGACAGAAGACCAAATTAGAATTTGCCCTATATAGTATCTATAAGGTACCTCAAGACACATTTTAAGTTTCACAAAATAATAATGGAGTGTCTGGGCTACATAAATCTGTAACTCACTCTGTGGCAATATTAGCCCATACTAATGTACCATTGCCCAATCGTACATCCTTTTCGTGGAGTCTCTTTCCATGTTACGATGAGATGAGAGGGTGACGATAGTGAATATGACGGGGTGGAGCCAATGAAGATCTTAAACTAACTTAAGCCTAACTAACCAAATCCTGATAACCATGGTAATTATTCCCCTTTCAAGAAAATTCCCCCACTACAAGCATGTAATCAAACACGGGATCTATATAACAGCAGACAGGGGCTACGACCACTATACCACGAGGCCAGTTGTTTCGCAAAATGTATCACATAGATATAAAAAGTTCAAGAAAAAACATAATATGTTGTTGGATTAAACTAGCAGCGAATTAATTGTCAGACGTTTTAATTTTCGTAGGTCCTACTTCAACTGTTGTACTTGTACACTACCTTCACCTTCAGAATATTGACTGTTTATATTGTACACTACCTTCACGTTCAGAATATTGACTGTTGATCTTGAACACTACCTTCACGTTTAGAATATTGACTGTTGATCTTGTACACTACCTTCACGTTCAGAATATTGACTTGATCTTGTACACTACCTTCACGCTCAGCGCATTGACTGTTGATCTTGTACACTACCTTCACGTTCAGAATATTGACTGTTGATCTTGTACACTACCTTCACGTTCAGAATATTGACTGTTGATCTTGTACACTACCTTCACGCTCAGCGCATTGACTGTTAATCTTGTACACTACATTCACGTTCAGAATATTGACTGTTGATATTGTTCATTACCTTCACGTTCAGAATATTGACTGTTGATATTGTACACTACCTTCACGTTCAGAATATTGACTGTTGATCTTATACACTACCTTCACATTCAGAATATTGACTGTTGATCTTGTACAATAGCTTCACGTTCAGAATATTGACTGTTGATCTTGAACACTACCTTCACGTTTAGAATATTGACTGTTGATCTTGTACACTACCTTCACGTTCAGAGTATTGGCTGTTGATCTTGTACACTACCTTCACGTTCAGAATATTGACTGTTGATCTTGTACAATAGCTTCACGTTCAGAATATTGACTGTTGATCTTGAACACTACCTTCACGATCAGAATATTGGCTGTTGTGCTTGTCTTTTAGGGCCGTTTAAAATTAGATTTTTTAAATGAGGGCAGCACTCAATGGAGTGTAATGAAGGAGAGGGTGGTATTTTATAGGCATTCCACGGTTCTACCTTGTATTAAAATTCGTAGCGAGATCCACTCGGTCAGAACTCACTAATGGACGATGGGGTAAGGATATGGTTAGGAGAGGAGAAGAACAAGCTGAACTAAATTCGAATCTCTCACAGCCAGTACTCAAACCAGGTTACTAAGGAGTAATAGCCCCGTGGGAAGCACTCTCTTAGAAATGATACTGTTATGTTATTTCAATTAATCAATTAATTCCACCTTGTAATGTTTAGATTAAAAATATTTCACACACGTTGAAGACATTATTTTAAGGTAACGTCTATACACTCACTGTACTAATGTCCTAAAATTATATCAAATTGTGCTTTATTATAAAATTGTTACTACCTACAGTGAAAATTAACCCTTTTGATTGAAATAAAACCTTGCATACGACTAGCCCCTTTTAATAAAGGAATATGCTGGCGGCCGGGGTTCGATCCTCGGTCTCGGCACAGATTTATCTGATTTCCAAACCCTTCCTACACCTCTGACAAGACATCTTGTGAATGTGTGAAATGCCAGGTCGCCACCGTGGTTCGGATTCCACGTTAAACTGTAGGTCCTTCATTTCATCTCACAATCACCCTACCATTACACATTAGCGTAAGTGCGTATAACCCGAACGGGTAGTAAGACGCGGTGCTAATAATAATAAAGGAATATGTATTCTACCACGTTTACATGTATATTCATTATATTAAAGCTCAAGTTAAATGAAATAAATTATATAGTTATTTTCAATGTAAATTCACTTTTGGATGGAAAATAAATCGAAGACATTGGTCATATTTTCGTTCAAGCTTAACGATGGGGTTATCACATTGAAGTCCCCTTTTGGAGATAGCCAATTCAAAATATATTCTATCTACACACTAATATGTATAGTAGGATTTCGATAGAAAGAAAAGTAATGACTGTCACAAACGATAGTAAAACTATTTTCATGTATTCATACATGAAGTAATATAATTTACATCTTTAACGTTTGATAGATATTTTCAATACCTATAAAATAGTATTAATTATTAAGTCATATGTTATAAATGTTTACAAAAAAAACACTATATTTGTATTTTATAAAACTGTTCTTCCTACTAGAATCCTACTATAAGCTCGTGGCTTTTGATAACTGTAATAAAAGTGAAAATATTCTAATGAAACTACGCTATCATATGGTATGAAACTTGAAGCTAGTTTCGAGCTTGTAAATACAATCATTCACATTTGAATAAGGTAAAAGTCAAAAATTGAAGTGTATTATTATAAAAATCATTAAGACAGTTCTATTATTATATTCCACGTGAATGCATGTGCACCTAATTTACTTTTATCTTTCTACAACCTATTATTGCTGGTTCTAAAGTTTAAATAATTTGGAGCCATTTCTAGATGTCTAATATATATTTACGCCTATAGTTAACTCATTTGATTAAAAAGAATTCACCTTAAATCACTTTCCTAAGTGATTTAATCTATGCCTTAGATATTAATATAGTTTATGCGCGGTCGGCCAAAGGTCTTGGGTTTGATTCTTGTGTTCAGGTGACATTTTTCAACTTATTATATCTAAATCCATACTATAGGGTTTAACTATTTTTCCATATAAAGATTAGTTTCTAAATACCTTTTTTGAACAAGAGCTTTAGATTCCATCTCTACTTAGTAAAGATTCATAAACTCATACCTGTTTGTATTATATGAATTTGTCTTACAGAATACGAGACAGAAAATAATAGCCCTCCTTATGTGTCAGTAACCTGAGTAGACGATGGAACTGCCAAACTCTGTGGTGTTCTAGTCTTGTTCTGCTCTATAACTATTCTAAGAACCACTGCATTGCCGGGTGAAGTTTTCTTGTAGTAAACCCCCCTTAAATTATACGGACCCATATATATAGTGAAGTTAAGTTCATATGTACGTTATTTAAGACTACAAACATACCCAGATAAATGTCAATCGATGAGTATGGCCATATACGATCTTTTAATTTAATCGACGTCATTATTCTGACGAATCATTTAAGTGAAATTGCCTCCCCTTAACCCTTAATATGATCCCAAAAAACCCAGAAAGAGGATGTAACCACATTTATTTATTAACTAGATTTACTTTTAATTATGTGTTGATAGCTGACACTAATACAATTTACATTTGGTGAGAGTTGTGATCATTGTCGGAAATCATAAGGACAATAAAATAAGAAAGTAAAATGTCAGACTGATAATTTTTTAGGTAATGGAAGTGGTGATAGAAACGTTGTGTCACGAATTAAAGAAAGTTTAAAATGCACAAAACAACAATGGGATTTTTATATTAGCAACTAATGAGCAGAACCTAGCCTATAATGCTTGATTCAGCAGAAGCAGCAGCTCCATTAGCATCTAAGGTGTTACATAAGGACGTCATCAAGAAATAATACTTAGCACCATGTCTTACCATCCGTTTGGGTTGTACGCTTAAGTACTAATTACTGTGATTGGTTAGGAATTGGGAAGGTTGAATATAGAGAACGTGAGCCCGCATTTGTGTAGAGGGAGAGTGGAAAACCATTTAGGGAAAAGCAACCCTCAGTTCACCCGACCGTGATTCCAACCTCGTTCTTCCCATCCTCGGAAATCTAGCTCTACACGAAACTAGCGCGTTAGCCAAATACGCCAACGAAGCGGGTGTCATCAAGAAATAATGAGGAACAGTATAAGAGACCAGTTCATTAGGGAATACTTTAAATGGTTGCATGCAGAATCCAAGAGTTTTTCTGATTGACAGGCGGCTTTGTGTCGCTTAGTTAAGAAACTAAAAGAGTTGAGAAATGAAATAAAACAATTCAAGGCAACTTGGATCAAAAACATCAAGCCAAACAAAATACGTCTTACCATGCTAAAAACTTAAACAGCCCTAGTTTTGCAACAACCATCTCTATCCTCGAGGGGTATGGGGAGGAAAATATTGTCATGACTGTGATCTACAAAATAAGTAGATCAATAAATAATTAATACCCGTTGAATCAGGGAGGAGTGACGAGTGATGCTGATTAACTAATCACAAAGTTCAATTTTCATGGTAAGGACTACTAGAAAGCTACTAGATCTACTTTCATGTACTCATGCGTAAGATCATCAAGCTATCTTCATCGATAACCTTTGATATATTTTATCATTAAAATGGTAGGGATCCTGGGTTCGATTCTCGGCTGGTACCATTTTTCTCTTATAAGGAATAAGCCCAAAGGCAGCTTCACAAATTCATTATAACTATCATCACATCCTCTCATTGCCGCTACGACGAGTAGACAACCTCTTATGGTGTACCCTGGGCAACGCTCTGTACCACCAGATCGGCAAATAGTCTACACATAAGGTGATTGAACCTGGACGTCAAAATTCCTCCCGCTTATATGTGCCATACGATAAAAAAAAAGTTAAACGTTAAAAAAATAAATTAATGTTTGTTTTTTCTAAAAGCTCCATCCTATGATAATTGGACTGTACTAAGGTATTAATTCCTAGAGATATACCAAATATTTCGACTTGTGGCAAGTGTCTGGGGTTGTCCGGGTAAAGTTGGCAGTCCTTTTAAATTTATTTGGTTTTAAGGTTGAAGGCCAATAAATTAATACAAATTTCTTTGACTCAATATTTAGTTTTGTTTATGGAGATAGGGTATAGTATTGGAAAAGCGATACATATACCTGCGAAAATGTGTAAATATTTTTACATTCATGTTAAAGGTGGCTGGGTTTATGATACCCTTTGAGGATATTTATTAAGACTCACAATTTTACACTTATCAATGTAGAAAAACAAAAATGTATTCATGATGTGAAAGCCAAATTTTTAAAAGCCCTTTTAAGGAAAGGGGTTATGGACAAAAATTGACATAGCTAACCAATGATAATTATTTGATAACATTGCTCATTTCACCTTACATTTGTCAAATGAAGAAAATACAACTTAAGGAACAAGAATACATAAATATATACTATAATATAACTCAATGGCACACCCAGAAATGTATTTGAAGGGGATACAATCAAGGCCTTAGACAGAATTTAATTTTTGGTAAACGGGAGGCTATTACGGGGTACCACTCCCTAAACACTACAGGGAATGAATGTTTATGAATATTAAATGTGTCTTGGAGCAATTTGAGTTTTTTTATTGTATCTTAGGGCATCTATCTGAATTGTGTAGGTTCCGAAAATTACTTTGTTTTTAATTTTATTATAGATAGCTGTAATAATATTCTCCTTTCTAAGCTTAAAAAGTCTTCAAACAAATAAAAAAGGTATACATATTTTCTGAGTACATTAGTATAATATTAATGGTTGTTTACACTTAGCAATGTTTCAAGTTCAGAATATTTGTTCGGCAAGCTCATATTCAAACATTATATGTATTGGTGTGTGGGAGGTCACGACTCATGTACTAATAATTTCACAATAATTATAGTGAGGTAATATTGAATCAGATATCTAAGAAATGTATCTGGAAAATCTCGTAGAGATAGTCAGTAATGAATGGATGCTGACGGAGTGTGGTTTGAAAGTGAATTCTAGAAGTCTTACGTTGGTTTGGGCATGTATTTTTTTTTTTAGCACAGCATTTTACTACACGTTCAAAATGGTTTTCCACTCACCCTACACGCAAATGCGGGTACACTTCCTCTAAATATAACTTTTCTCATCCCTAAAACCATTGGGCATTACTTTAAACGGTTCGAAACCTTAGCTCAGTCATTAGTGGGTATGTCTACTAAGGGAAGGGTCCTGGTTCGATTCCCGGCATGGCCGAAAATATTATCAGTGGGGAACTGTGGTTTTACCCTGTCACACTGATGAATTAACGGCTGGGGGCTGGCTGTTGTGCATATCCTATTATTAAATTAGATTATAAGGCATATGAAGCTGTAGCATTTGGCTACAAGCATAGAAGGGTCGAGCCACGAAAATAAACAACTTATCCCGTTTCACCGCCCCTGCGTCTCGGACTACGAGTTGGAGAGAAAAACAACCCAACTGAGCATACCCGCGCCACGAGATAGACTAGCCACTGCCATCAAGGTTCGAACGGTGCCCACTAGAGTGCGCCACACAACCAAAGGCGTTCCAAAGAGCTTAAGCTGTGAAGAGAGGTTGTTTTACTATAATCTAGAATTATTATTATTAGCACCGCGTCTTACTATCCGTTCGGGTTATACGCACTTACGCTAATGTGTAATGGTAGGGTGATTGTGATATGAAATTAAGGACCTACAGTTTAACGTGGAATCCGAACCACGGTGGTGACCTGGCATTCCACACATTCACAAGATGTCTTGTCAGAGGTGTAGGAAGGGTTTGGTAATCAGATAAATCTGTGCCGGAACCGAGGATTGGACCCCGGCCGCCAGCACAGAAGTCTGACACCTTACCCCTAGACCACCAGGTCACCCGCCTATAATCTAGAAGGTTCCAGTTGTTTGGAGTGTATAGTAGAAGTTATTGTTGTCACGCGTATTCCCCCCCTTGGTGATCCATATGTATTCCCCCACCATGTATCCTGTTCTCCCATGTTCTCTGGGTTTTCTTGTATATATAATGCCGCAGCTTGTCGGCACTCTTGGACTAGCTTGAATGGAGAAATAAGAA
The DNA here is from genome assembly GCA_039000515.1 of Timema cristinae. Taxonomy (NCBI): domain Eukaryota; kingdom Metazoa; phylum Arthropoda; class Insecta; order Phasmatodea; family Timematidae; genus Timema; species Timema cristinae. The sequence continues at coordinate 89,914 of JBCFYV010002419.1, forward strand.
GCTAAGGTTTCAGATAGTTAAAATGTAAGAACAAATTTATTTTTCGGTTTAGTATTACTTCATTTTAGAAAACATTCTAAATTCAAAATTAAGTAAGGAGTAGAAATGATATGGTTAAGACTTAGAAACCCCACTTAAGATTCCAATATAAAGGTGATAGGCTGAATAAATAGAAGAATAATTAGAAAAATAATATTAAAAAATTAATCTTAAGTTCACAATGATTATATTTAAATAGTGAAAAACAGGTTAACCAATGATACAACAAACATGAGATAAGTGAGATAAAAAATGAATAAATTGGTAGATTAAAATAAATTAATAAATAAATTAAATTATTTATTTATATATTTAACTTTTCAAAATTCTTGTTTCGGCAATATATTATTAATTTTGCAAAGGGAAATTTATAATGCATGTAGATCTTATATCGATGTTGAATTTTGTCACTTATGAAAAAAGTCGATTATTATATGGATATCGATACTTAATTTATTTTTGTGGGTATTGATACCTAATTTACTATTGAAGATGTCGATACTTAGGTTATTTTTGCTGAGATAAATTAGTTTGAGGATATAACTTCTGATCTGATTGTGAGGCAGAAGAAACTTTATAATGAGGGCTAATATTGATATTTTTTAGCGAATTTGGGTCTTGTCATCTATAAATATTACAAAACAAGTTTCACTTGTAGTTTAAAATTTATTCTTGAGAATATCTATTGACCTTATTATGATTGTGCAATTTTGTTAGGATTTTGTGTATAATGGGAATGTGTATAGGGGATTTAGAAAAGATGAGGGAAGTTTGAGAACTTACCTTGGTAAATAATTACGATAGATTTTGTAATTAATATTTGTTTACGTGGGGCATGTAACTTGACTAGTTTGTTCTGTGTGGAAAGAAATGATTTAATTATTATTGTTCTTTTCTGATCCAGCTGTTTTGAGTGTAAAACTGCATTTAAATTTGATATATTATTTACATCAATCATTCTAAATTTTAAAGAATACTATTTGTTTACCAACTCGACTATCATTATGATTTATTAATATCTATATATAATTGTTCAAACTTATTCATATTCTTATACTTATATATTTAATTATGTTATTTATGAATAAATACCAACAATGCAACTTCAAGTTTTCTTTACTGTTAGGAATAGAGATAATACCCAAGTTCATATGTGTGTTTTCTTATCTTTTTCTTTGGGAGTACGTATATACATATATATAATTTTCTTTGAGGACGACCGTCAACATATCATTCTCGCAACCGGTGTGAGTTGCGTGGTCTGAGTTTCGAATGTTTATACTCAGACATTCAAATCAAGAACTCCAGCTACTCACTCCTATTGCCCTTTTTTCTGCCCTTTTTGATGGTATTCATTTGGACCTCCTAATGTGGTTTAGTTTTGCTAAGGAGGGTTCAAAGCTACGACAGGCCTTGTAATGATATTGATTTAGATCACTCTAAAATATGCAAAAAGTCATGGATGAAGGTAACTTTTTGAAAGTAACATATTATGTAGATCATCCCTTTATGATTCATCCACGAAGAAACACGCGCTTTTCATAAATAATGTGAAAAGGATTACACCATTAAAACATATTTTTAATGCCATTTTTCCTGTTAAAGAAACAACTCCGCAGTATTTGGCAAAGTACGCCAATTCCCTATATCAATAAGAAGCCAGCCTTCAAAACACCTGTCGCCAGGACTCTCTCTATTAGTTAGTTTTTACACTGTTGACGAAGGACCAAGAGGCAAGGGGTATGTCATATATAAGCAGCTTGTGCGTATGTTTAAGGCATCCAAGCAACGTCACACAAGTCAGTCAGTCACAAGCAACGCAATCAGGGACTCACTGGCACTAGCATTAGCACTAGCTCTCGCAGTCACTGTCTAACACAGAATACAATAATTTACGTTAATATCACAATTGTGCATTGATATAAATAATTTAATTGGAGTATGTATAAGTAATTAACAGATGGCATTTGAATAAACCGTGTGTGAATCAACAGCCATCAATAGTTCTCTTTCTTACATGTATTAATTATACCGATTTAATTAGTGTTCGACCACGGAGCAATTAACAGCTAGTTAAACGGTATCTATTCCGTGCAATGATGATAGGCGCTCGACCACGGAGCTATAGACAACCTAAACATCATCACAACAATATTATATCAGGGAATAAATCCGTAGAGTTTCAGCCTAAGCAACCCTTAGTGGAAAATATTTGGCTTGAATAAGAAACTGACCCAGGCCACAGGTTGGAAACAGTAATGGTTGTAAAAAAAAAATTACTTAAGCGTATAACCCAAATGGGTAGTAAGACGGAGCGATAAAAATAATATATACATATATTTTTATGTGGTTAACATTAAATCAACAAATAATGTAAGCACCCGAGTCTGTGGTAGCATGATATAAGGCGTCACTCTTACAATAGATTGAACTGCCGATGATGAGATTGGGGTTCGAATCCAGGTCGGGTCTACTGAGGGTGCTTTTTCCTTATTTTTTTCTTTCCACACAAAGGTGGATATACTTCCTCTAAATCCAACCTTCCTCATCCCTAAAACATTAACGTAACCAGCCAGAACGGGTAGTAAGACGCGGTGCTAAAATATTACTAATGTAAAAACTAGATTTTTATGCGTGTAAACCTTTTACTATGTTCTTATTGTTAAAAAATATGTTGTAATATATTTGTAGCCATACAGAATTGTGAAGAATTTTTTCAATAGGTGTCTGATTCGGTTTTAGAATTTCCATCAATTTTTAATATTAGTCTTTAACTGTAATAAGTTGTTATCAAATTTAAAAGTGAATATTGTTGTTCCTTCATTTAAGAGTTTCATCCAATTTACATCACTCTTATCCAAGTTTTTGAAAAGATTATTCAGTACTAATGTACCGTTGCCCAAGGGACAACCGAATGTACTAATCCTACATCCATTCCGTAAAGGCTCTTTCCATGTCCCGATGAGATGATGGTGTTAGTTAGTGAGAGTATGAGGGTGTGAATCCAGTGGAAACACTTAAAACTAGCTTAAACCTAATTAACCAAACCCTGGTGACCGTTAGGGTAATTTCCCTTTCGGAAAAATTACCTATGGTACCAGCTGACAGTCGAACCCGGGACCCTTAGATCCGTAGCCAGGTGCATTGACCACTATACCCCGGGTCCTGTTATATAAGCTGCTATGGTCCTTATGTTTAATCACATTCCCTCAGTGAACAATATATTAATTTAATACATTTCTAGCAATATTTTGAGATGGGACATGTTTTTTTAAGGACATTAATCTCTACGAAAGGAAAGAAGGTACCAAACTTGAGTACAATGCCCTTTTAAAAATCATCCACTTAGAATAAACATAGATGATTTTAGTTTGAAACCTTTCAAAATTAATGTTTTTTTGTAAACTCCTGCTCATCGGCTTTTCTCATTTCAACCAAATAAGTTGGATCCAAAGCTTTCCAGGTTGTGTGCCTGTGTATGTAGCTTGTTCTCTTCGGCTGGCCATGTGGACTCAGTCAGTAGCGCTGATGACATCATGCCATCAATGGTGACCTAATTCATGTGACTCAATTGCAACTCATACTGGCGCGGACTCTGGAGTCAATACCGTTCAGATGAGTCAGCCTAGAAAAATATTTGTTTTCAACAGAACAGCATCATCAACGATGATGACTAAACTAGTAATAATTTAAAAAAAAAAACATGGCTACATACTGTTTATTGGTAATATGTGTGTAACTGCATAGCTCTGTGCAAGAGTGCTTCAAATACATGTTTTGAATCGTTTTATTGGTATTTAGGTTGTTGCTGCGGTAAAATGCAATCAGATATAGTTTTATATGATTTGTAGGGGACGCGGCAGTTGGCCTAAAAGGCATTTGGCCTAAAGGCATTTGGCCTAAAAATGAAACCAAAAGTCATTTGGCCTAAAAGGCATTTGGCCTAAAAGGCGTTTGGCCTAAAGGCGTTTGGCCTAAAGGCATTTGGCCTAAAAGGCGTTTGGCCTAAAGGCAGTTGGCCTAAAAGGCATTTGGCCTAAAAGGCAGTTGGCCTAAAGTCATTTGCCTAAAATTTAAGTTTATATATATATATATTATATATATATATATATATATATATATATATAAACTTAAATTATGGTTTTGACTAGATCCTTAACTCTATTATTATTATTGTTAGAATTATTATAACTATTATTATATAAAATTAGTACAGTTATTTTTTTTCAAACAGTGTAACTATTTTTATTACGGTGATATTATTAACAACATGGGCTATGTTAACACAATTGGTCCTTTGTTTACAAACTATATACTAATTTCCCTCCTAGTAATTTGCAAAGCATTCTCAGGAATTATTTCAACTTGTGAAAAAAATACAAAAGATTTTATGGAATTGTCGTTGGTCTTTTTTTAAGTCTTCATAAAACGTAAAAATACAAAATGTGGTAGCCTTTACAGGATGATAACTTCCTAGGGCAAGAAAAACGTACGATATAAGCAAGTGGACCTCCGAAATGCCAATGGCTGCAGCAGAGGCCAGAGGGATAAATCTGACGAGCTTTGGTTGGTAAAAATATCTCACCGCTAGGATCGCTTGTGTTCTCCCATTCCAAAAAGTGACACTCTTATAGCCTAGATGCAAACAGACGTGACTCAAGTTGGCCCACCACATTGCCGAAAAAAATATCTTTTTTTGTCTAATCGTTTGTGCTCTATTTATGCTCATATGTGCCCGAACATGAACATTTGTGCTGTTAAACTGGCCATTTTAGAAAATATTTAATGTGGTGGGCCAACTTGAGCTCAAGCTAGCCCGCCACATATTGAAAAACACAACATAACAAAATTTATTTAAGTCAATCCATTGTGTTCCATTTGTGCTCATATGTGCCCGAAAATGAACATTTGTGCTTTAAAATTAGAAAATCTAGAGAGCATTTAATGTGGCGGGCTAACTTGAACCTTCCCTATATCATAAACTGTAGAAAAATATAGTTCAAGCTGGCCAACCACATTTTTAAATATCAATGTAACAAAATTATGTATTCACCATTCGTTTGTTCTTAGTTTGTGCTCATATGTGCCCGAAAATTAACGTTAGGACTGTGAATCTAGGCCTTTTAGATAACATTTATTGAAGGCGATCCAACTAGAGCTCAAGCTAGCCCACCACATTAACTGTTTTCTAGATTTTCTAATTATAGAGCACAAATACTCATTTTTGGGCACATATGAGCACAAACGAAAAATAAACGAATGGTGAAAACAGAATTTTGTTACATTGATATTTAAAAATGTGGTGGGCCTGCTTGAATTCAATTTTTCTACAGGTTATGGTATAAGGAAGACTCAATTTAGCCCGCCACATTAATTGTTCTTTAGATTTTATAATTTTAAAGCACAAATGTTCATTTTCGGGCACATATGAGCACAAATGGAGCACAATGGATTGACTTAAATAAATTTTGTTATGTTGTGTTTTTCAATATGTGGTGGGCTAGCTTGAGCTCAAGTTGGCTCACCACATTAAATATTTTCTAAATTGGCCAGTTTAACAGCACAAATGTTCATGTTCGGGCACATATGAGCACAAATAGAGCACAAACGATTAAACAAAAAAGGTTATTTTCAGCAATGTGGCAGGCCAACTTGAGTTACGTGGCAAACAGGCTAAATCTTCTCTTTCTCTCTTCTCCGTCGCACTCTACAAGAGACTTTGAAGGGTGGGATTAGGCAGCAGTCCTTTCCTCCCTCCATTCCTAATAATAGCAAACGACCTTGAAGTAAACCATAACAAAAATTCATTGTTCCCCGGCAACTTTCCTTTGGTTCTTTTTCAAACCCACTAACATAATTTGTTTTGAGTTTCACGAGTTGTTGGCGGGTACCTCTGTCTTGCTTCATCCTTTGCTTTATATAGATTAAATAATGTATTGATTTGTAAATTTTTGTATAAAGTTTAGTGATGTCTAACTTTTTTAAATATGTATTTCATCTTCATTTTTGAAAGAAAGATTTTTACTATAAAATAATGAATCGAGGACAAAAATGTGCATACCGCGCCTGCTCAATTACACGATGTACTTAAGGTAATTTTTCCTAAATGGTTTCCCGTTTTTCCACGCAAACGAGGGTACTTCTCATAATTCTATCTTCCTCATACCTACCTTCTAATTGCTATTAAATGTGGAAAGCATTGACTGGCGAGAAGAAACAATGAAAAAACAACACTACTAGAGCTTACTCTATTTGCTTGAAAAACATATTTTAGACAGTGAAAATACATCATATTCAAATATAACAAATGTACATTTTTGTATAATTATAATTACATTTAAACTTTATTTAACATTTTTAAGATAAATACTATACTTACTATATTGACTTAATAATATAAAATGAGAGACTCCTTTAACACACTGGTTCAAAAAGTATTCATTATTAACTATATATATATATATATATAATCTAAACCTTTTTTTAAAGGGTTTTGAACTAAAAGTTTGGTACCCTTTAATTAAATAAAAGCTAATGGATATACTTTTATTTTTTCATTTGACAAGAAAAAGGGGCATTATAAGTTCATAAAAACCATTTTATAAATTAATTATATCTATGATAAAATGACCTCTAACTAAGCGTTTACTTAGAACCAGTGGCGCACTCATTGGGGTGGAGTAAACGGGGCACCTTCCCCATAACCCCTAATAATTTCAATACAAACATAAATTATTTACTTTATAACTAAAACATTAGACACAGAAGATGAGTCGTATACATAGGCTCCTTTTTAAGACTTGGTTTAAGACTTTATATTCAAAACACACACATATTAAAAGTGCCACTTATATTCTCATTTGAAAATAGCACAACCATAGTAGCTTCCATACATTGTATACAAGAAAATGTATATAACTAGTAGCCACATTCTGGTAATTAAGTTCGTTTTAGTATTTAAGTTTCTTAACACAAAATATGGGTTATTACGCCGAGGACCTCGCTTATATAGAGACTTCAGAATCACTCGCACCCCACCCAATTTCGGTTAAAACTAATACTAAAGTACTTCGAACTGACAAAGCTACCAGAGCGTGTTATTCAACACATTAACATATTTTGACTTAGACCAGGGGTTCTCACATTTTAGACCGAAGGAGCCTTTGTACCAGAAAAAATGAATGGCCGAACTCTCATAAAAATACTTACACTAGTATTATGATCATTCAATAAATACATTTAAATCTCACAAGTATTTTATAATTTAATACTTGAATGAATATAAAAGAAGAACTACACTACACCCCGACCTCCGCGTCACTCAAAAACAAGTTATATTTTGAGTGCAATGACTTATGAGATCAGGTAGTTTATAGCGTTAATACCAACGAACCAGTTTTTTATTTGTGTACAGAGGTGTAATTTTTTTATCACGTAATATAGAATTATTTTGCTAACAACACATAAACCGTACTAAATGTTGATTTCAATACACAGTCCGACACTTTATCTCAGTTGGTAGCGTGTTTGTATACTGAGCTAAAGGTCCCGGGTTCGATTCCCGGAATGTCCGAAAAACGTATCATTGGTTGACTGTGCTTTTCCCCTTTCACAATGATGAATTAACAGTCAGGGGGCTGGATGTTGTATTTGTTCTAGATTTAAGTTAGTTTGTCAGACTCTGAGGAAATAATCTACATTCTACGGTGTGTCTGTCACTAGTTTTATATCGAGTGTCACTCATTGAGCGTGAACTGGGAAAGAGGAAAGGGTTGATAGGGTGGGATATTACCAAATTTTTCTCCCCCCATCGAAATGTTCCTCCCTCCATTTTGTTAAACTTCCCTCTGATATACTTGAATTTGAAGCTGAAAGATGGTTTGCATCAAACTTCAAAAAGATTATATAACAATCTATTATTATTTCTAAATGCTTAAGGAACACCCCAAATAGCTTTTAGTGGCATTCCATTTTCAAATATTTTCCACTGGCTTGGAGTCAATCACCTAAAAACTACTTAAAAATAGTGTTTTTACAAACTACCTCGCCCAACACTAATAAAGCTTCGCCGATACTCTTGATAGTCATCACAATAGGTTTTTTTTCATTGTGACTTACTACCCGTTTGAGTTGTACACATACATCAATTTACCCTAATGAACCAGGAATGAGGAATGTTACATTTTAGATTGAATGTACCTACATTTGCGTATATTGAGAGTGGGGTACCATTTTAGGGAAAAATACCCTTGTTACACCCGGCTGGGATTTGAACTTCAATCTTAGAGGACAACTTTATTTCCAACTGAGGGGGGCGAGTGGGGGATATAGGTGGAGGACACACATATTATCTCCAACTTTGAAGGGGGCATATATTATTACCAACTTATATAACACAAATGTAGCTGAATCTAATATTACCCTTTAAATATATAGTTTGACACACTCAGTTGAACATTAATATAAATTCAAGATTTTCACTATACTACAAATTGGTTTATGAATAGGCCTACTTGCAAGAGGGTTATTAAATTTATATTGAAAAGTTAACACATAATTTAAGTGAACATTTACGTCACCAAAACCTTAATGCTTTCATTAACTTGCGTACTATATACATTTGTTCATGTACTACAGTAAACTATGTTCTTGTAAAAAAACATATTCATGTGTGTCATACAGCCACGTGATTTATTATATTTAGAAATAATGTTTCTAAAGTATGTTTTAAGATGGCACGGATAACATAAAACTATATCCACCTTGCATGGGGAGATTTTTCTTACAGACTACTGTCCACATTAATGAAGCAAGATCGATTTGTTTAATAAGGTTATAAAATGCATATGTGAAATCTTGCAGTTAAGTAAACTATTTGATCAAATCATTAAATTCACTATAGAAGGGACTTTTCCATAAAGTAAAACTATTGGGGGTGACATGTTTACACGCCGTGAAACCACTTACTATTTGTTTCGTAAATCTAATACAATGCCTAGATTCACGGGTGATATATTTTCCCCTTGGATAACATTTTCGGAGACATCACAAATAAGGGCGATTTTAATTTGCTTTATTAAGGAAATTACAGCAGTTAGGACTGAAGGTCTTGTTCATATTCATTAGGTGAAAAAATGTTCTGAGCAAATAAAATATGGATCATGACTCCATTTTCCATCTCGTTCAGAAGGGAATACATCTTCATCTGACATCAGAATCTTTAGGGAAGTCATGGTGTATAACACCATATCTCTTAGATTACTTTTATTGCATACGGCAACGATACAACGCTTACCCGGCATTTTCTTAGTATCGGTATGACAGTTTTCGTAACCCTTCACGTATAAATAATAAGAAAGCTTACAATAAACATACAAACATTTACTATTCACATTGACTTTGGAAGCATACTTGACATAAATAAGAAGTTAGTAACGAGCGCACCCGCCTCGGTGGCGTGGATAGCTAACGCGCTAGTCGTGTTGAGATCTACTGCTGAGGATGGGGAGATCGAGGTTTTAATCTCGGTCGAGTGAACTGGAGGGGGGGGGGTCCTCAATGGTTTTCCACTCTCCCTCCACGCAAATGCGCGTTCACTTCCACTAATTCAACCTTCCCAATTCCTAATCCATTAGCGTAATTAGTACTTAGGCGTATAACCCGAACGGGTAGTAAGACGTGGTGCTGAATAATAATTTAAAAAAAGTGCTGCACTACACAGTCACATGATCTGAACAGAAGCAAGCTTGGCTAGGTTACGATCAGACGTTAGAGCAGCGCTGCGTGTTAGGGTAGAGCTGAATGCTGGCCGGTAAAGTGAACGAGCCTTCCCTACAACTCTAGTAGCCTTAGTATAAGGAAGGACCCATCAAGATGACCAAATAAACCTTAAAATTTGAAATTTCTCAGTGAGTTGAGTAATTTCAGGAGGAAGGGGAGCTTGGAGGTCAACATTTTCAAAAACTAATATATTTAATTACTTCTCTGTATTGTAAAGAATTTAAATTTATTAATTAGGTACGGGAAACAATACAAATTGACATTTATATAATAATAATAATAATTATTATTATTATTATTTAATATTGCATTCTGAGAAATAGTGGTGATGGAGTATAATAGAGAAAAAAACTTTTTGAGAGTAGGAAAAAAATAAAATTTTGACAGATAAATAAAGATAAATCAAATCCCAGATAGCCAAAATAACATTAGACTATAAATTTCTCAAAGTGGGTTGGGGAATAAGGGTCCAAAATCTACAAAATTAATAAAAACTACTACATCTCAGTGCAGTGTCGAAAAAAATTGAATTTTGGCATGCCCGTAAATGCACCACTCCAAATAACTAATAAGTCTGAGCATTTTAAAATGTAACTCCATGAAATCAAGGGAGGGGTGGGGGGAGTTATAAAAAACCTTTTATCTATAGTTTAAAATCGAAATTTGGCTGGCAGGTAGAAGAACAACTATAGATAAAGAAAGTATTCTTAAAACTATGTGTTTAAATGGGAGTTAGAGAAATTATGATTGGGGAGGAGAAGGGAAAATTTTCAAAAACCAATAGAAACACTTACTAACACAACAATTTATTTGATAAGCTGAGGTGCTTAGTACTAGAGTGATTCTTTCAAATTAATTCATGTTTAGTTAGTAAATTTAAACTATTTCTTTTGGTGTTCATTTCAACAATGTCTCTGCGTAAGCGAGCAAATATTGATGCAAAGACTGCATATATATATAAAATAGATTATATATATATTTATAAAATAGATTTCACTTCTTATAGGTAGTAGTTAATTTGTGGCTTCATCAACATACAAAGTTTTCGCCTCATACGTATCTGAAATTGTGTTTTTGGTAGTTTAGATCAAAGTTTCTCAAACTGCGAGGCGCGAAGGGATTTCAGATGAGGTGTGAACCAATTTCTCACTTCTTTCGACTTGCCTAAATTATGATTGACTAAAAAATTAATATTCTGTTTGGCCTATGAAGCAATAAAATTAATTAATATCTTACAAAACCTTACTATTTTTATAAACTTCTACAAAGCTCTTATCAGAAAATAATTAAATCAATTAAATAATAAATGTCTCATTTTTGTATTTTAACGTAAACAAGTTATTTTATTCTAAGAATAAGAGTCTTAACAATTAATTTTATGTTCATATAAGGCTCAAGAGTATAGAGTTTGAGAAAACCTGGTTTAGATGATTTGCTAAAAATAAGATAATTTACCCAACCAAAATGTGAGCGAAGCCGTGGGCAAACTCGAGTAAGTTAATATGATTATAAAAAAAATGAATGATTGATTAATTCATTTAGCAAAATTAATAAACAAATATACTTAGAAAGACTGATAAAATATACTTTGGCACTTAAAAAAAATATATTCAAAATTCAAAATAAAACAAAATTATTAAAATGGTGTAACCACATGTATGTGCTAATTAATAAAAAACGTTACGGGTACAAAACTTTTTATTTCTGGTACAAAACGGTACAAAAATTATTATTATTAGCACCACGTCTTACTACCCGTTCGGGTTATACGCACTTACGCTAATGTGTAGTGGTAGGGTGATTGTGAGATGAAATGAAGGACCTACAGTTTAACGTGGAATCCGAACCATGGTGGTGGCCTGGCACTCCCCACATTAACAAGATGGCTTGTCAAAAATTAGTACAAAACCTTGGCTATGTAAAAAGTTTAACATACAAAAGTGGTACTACAGGTTAATGGACGTGCTGCTATACCTTGGGAAGTAGTAAATTGAGAAAAGACTTATATATTTTGAAACGGTAGTATATACTATTTAACTAAACACTACACACCTCGCCATCTATTAGCATCACTACAAATCTTAACGAATGTTTCCGGAGACAGCAAAACATATTTTAATAAATGGTCTAAAAATTAACTTTACAAAAAGTCGTTTGGCCTAAAAGGCATTTGGCCTAAAAGGCGTTTGGCCTAAAGTCATTTGGCCTAAAGGCATTTGGCCTAAAAGGCATTTAGCCTAAAAGGCATTTGGCCTAAAGGCATTAGGCCTAAAAGGCATTTGGCCTAAAGGCATTTGGCCTAAAGGCGTTTAGCCTACACTTTAGGCCAAATGCCTTTTAGGCCAAATGACGGGTACCCGATTTGTATATTTGTATATACCTTATTACATGATTTTATATTGCCCAATAATATCCTGTGCATATTGATATGTTAATTTACCTTTTCCATTTGGCCCAATGTGTATTTTATATACAATTTTAACTAAATATAGGAGATCTGCCCGTACATGAGTGTGTGTGTGTGAGTATGATTTAAGGGTGATTTGAAATATATGTTATTTGAATGAAAGAAGAATTGGCCGTAGCTATTTTAGGACCTACATACTAATATATATATATTCTTAATGTGCAACAATAATACAATGATAATAATATTTAGCACCGCGTCTTACTACCTGTTTGGGCTATTCGCTTAAGTACTAATTACGCCACTGGGTTAGGAATTGGAAAAGTTGAATTTAGAGGAAGTGATCCGCATTTTCATGGAGGGAGAGTGGAAAACCATTTAGGAAAACCACCCCCAGTTCACCCAACCGAGATTTGAACCTAAATCTCCCCATCCTCGACAGTCTAACTCAACACAAAACTAGCGCGTTAGCTAACTAACTAGGCCAGCGAATAATTAATAGTATAATACAGACTAGCCTCTTGGTCTTGTGGTCCGCATTTCTGGCAGCTAGTGTAGAGGTCTTGGCTTCGATTCTCGGTGGTGCCATAGGTATTTTTTCCCGGAGGGGAATTATTACTATGGTTGCCATGATCTGGTTGATTAGGCTTAAGTTAGGTTTAAGATTTCTACTGGCATTATATAATCATACTCATAATCATTATCATCACATCATCTCATCGAGTCGAAGTAACCATAACTAAATGGTGGAAAAAACATCAGAAGACGATTAAAATTATTTTAGCACCACGTCGTACAGAGGTAACTTACTCATAGAAGCTCGTGCTATCCAAAATGACTAAGTACAGTTAATCAATTTGCTTAATTTGTATTTGAAACTCAGTTTGAATTATATAATTAATAATAATAATATTTATTTCAATAGCATAACTATGCCAACAATATATAGTACACAGATACATGCGATACATTAATAAACATATTATTACATAAACAACAACATACAGAACAAAACAACTAAAATAGTCAACCAAAACTATATTAATGTATACTATTCAAAATGACTTAAACATTGATTTCACTCATTTCTTAGATAAATATTTTTAGTCACGCCTTGAACATGTCTAATGAGGTACAACTCTTCACCCTTATAGAATAAATACTTTTTTGTGGACATATTTTTATTGTAAAAAACATGTAACTATTGTTCCTAGACCATCTTTGCATCGCTAAACTCGTATATAATACTCTGGGTGCTATATTATGAATAAAACAACTAGTATTCGTTGCTTTGGGGCTTGTACTAGAGTCCGGTTGGGTCAAGAGCGTCATACGCCCCAGACGAGAGTTAAAATTTGCTCCCAATTCTATTCTGTATGATATAAATAAACCACACCCTCTAAGTGACGAACAATAATAATAATAATAATAATAATAATAATAATAATAATAGGGTGCCAAAATACTGGAAAAAAAGGATAAATACATAAAAAAATGAAATGGTTGCCACCATTCCTTTAACCAATGTGTGCAAAAATATTATCCGCTCTTCCCTTACATAATCTTTTATTTAAATATCAATATTATTCGTCGACAAAGCGACCCTAAATGTTAATAAACTTTTAAAGTAATAACATTGTTAATCAATCTTTGTTTTAAAATATATTCTTAGCACTGTATGCAATATTTCTATGTTATTTCTTTATTTAAAATTAATTATTTGTTTATTTAGATTAAATCATTATTTTTCAAAACACTAAAAAACTTTACAATTTTTCTGGATGTATCTTAAGCCACCACCTAGGTTTATTCAACGTGACTAGATTTAGTTCTTTTCTTTCCTTATAATCATGAGCTGGGCTATTTGTGGATAGCTGACCCGATACATAGCGTTTGCCGCTTCGTATATCACGGTGTTGAAACTTACCTTGGAGTGACTCGCTTGGGACGGTATGCAAGAGAACACAAGTAATGGCCCATATATTTGCAGTAAACAAAAAAACACACATACTTTATGCCAAAATAAATAAATAATTGATTAAGTATATATATATATATATATGAGTAGAAATGATTTTAAATTAAGATGAAAAGTCTTAATCAAACCACGCAATATCAAGGACACATATTCAAAGACTGTTTTCATTTTCATTTATTTGAGGTATTTAAAATGTACTTTCTGAACCGGTGGATTATATCAGCACACGACTTATTAATTAACATAAATATAGAACAGATGCCACATTCAGTCTCCGGTCGATAATTTATCACTGTGAAAGGGGAAACTCACATTTCAATTTTTCGGCCATGCCAGGAATCAAACACTGGACCCTTAACTCAAAGGACAGACACACTACTGACCGAGCTAAAATGTCAGACTTCAGAGACTGTTATGATTCCTAATAGTATAAAACTAAACTAAATTTATCTATTGAAGCAATATTTGATTTATTTTGGCCAAAATATTGTTTTTATCGTCAAAACTGTAACAAATACTTACCTTGAGTTCCCTTCCATCTCAACTTAAGGGCGCTGGTACAAGCAATGTGCTATGATTGCCACGTGACCGAATAATCTCCAAAAATTCCCTCACTCAAAATTGAAGTAGGGATACACCGTATTTGTCGCATTCACTCAAGGGCCTGCTTGAAGAAAGCTGTGTCGCTCTTCACCATAAATTATATGTTTAAGTCGTAAATATAATTATTGACATGGCTGATACCTAACGATAGTTGTTAGGACTTGCTTGCTATTCTGAAACTTTGGTTGGGAGAAGTGAACTGGTCTTCATCAAAACTCTCATTTCTCTTATTCCAGTGTCTCGACATTAATTAGTGAACTTTATTTTAATTTCATATCTTAATTGTAAATCTTGGAGTTGATAATACAATACATTCTACGAGTCTTTTGAAAAGTGACCAATCAGAGTGATTGTCTCTAAAATAAAAAACTATCCTGAATAGAAGATTTTTTAAAACTAGCCAATTTCATATTATCATTTAAATTAAACTTGGCATAATGAGTATTCATATAAGATATGATTAGATTATACAAATTTAATTCCTGTAATATATCCGACACATTATCTTAGTCGGTAGCCTGCCTGTCTACTGACTGGGTGTCCGGTTCGATTCCCGGCATGGTCGAGAAATCTATCATTGGTTAAATGTGGGTCTATCATTCCACACTGATGAATTAACTGCCGGGGACTAGTTGTTGTGCTTGTCCTATTATTAAATTAAATTAAAAGACATACAAAGATAGACCTAGCAAGTCGGTAGTGGAAAATATGGTTTGAATAAAAATCTGACTCAGTCCACAGGCTGGAAACGGTAATAGATGTGAAAAATAGATACTACCAGGGCAGATAGTGTCTAAATTAACTCATTAAAAGGGTGTAGATTCAATATTCAGACTAATGGAAACTTCACAATATAATATTATTTTTATTATTATTGGGTTTTTATAGGTCCATCGACACAATGAGGTCATTAGAGTCTTGCAATATAATAAGTTTCATAGTTAGTACTATCATTTTGTTGTTGTAAAATTGCCTAGTGCATTGAGAACCTTTACGTGCACATGTATATAATATTTAAACTAAATGACAGATTCAAATTAAAATTGATACACTCAAATTACCCCTCCTCCACCCACACAGAATCACTAGATTAGTTTAATTTTTTTAAACTTAATGTATCATAGTCTTAAAAAAAGTCGTTCATGTTTGATATTCATATGGCAACATTAAACGTTTAGCGAAGTTCAGGAAATTGGGCAATATTATAGTGTATGATTATTGATTAAAACTTACCCACTTCGGTGGCTACATGGTCAATATCACAATAGGCTATACTACCAATGACAGGAGATCGTGGTTTGTTCCTGATCGGGTGTACTGAGGGTGATTTTTCCCAAATTGTTTCCCCACTTACTCCACGCAAATGCGATTACACTTCCTCTAAATTCAATCTTTCCTTGTCCTTAACTTATTAGCGTAATTAATGCATATGTCAAAGACTTAATCTATTATTCATATGACCAAATCTATCTGACGTAAATGGGTTCCCTTATCAAATGCTCCAATTAGGGAATGCAAATTAAAAATATAATTATGATTTGGATTTGTGGCATTCTCTTAGTCACCCATTTTGCAATTTAATCGATTATGTGCAATTCTATTTCAAGAAATGATCTAAACCATCTATTCTACGGCTCGAAGTAGAATACTTAGTTGTTATTTGGTCGTCATGGGTCTTTCAAAACTAAATCTGGAAGAACTAATATTAATATTTTCTTTAGTGTCTAGTTTTACTAGGTACTTGTTACGTAGAGGTAGAGTGGAATACCATTTCGGAAAAACCACCCTCAGTACACCTAGGGATGTGGTATCGAAAGAAAAGTATCGATACCGTACTCATTTAAAGTATCGGAAGAAAAATATTGATACTAAACTAGTATTGCAAAGAAAAGTATCGATAACAGTAAGTATCGGTATCGAAATTTTTAATCTAAGAAAAAGGTTTTTTAACAATAATAATTTCAACTTTTGCATGATAATAATTGTATATTTATATGTATTTAAACACTGAAAATTATAATGATTTCACCATATTATATTATATGTATGGCTATCGGGTCCATCCTATATGCTGGAACTTGGAAGGTATGATAGTATTGGATGATGGATACTATAAAAGCTTTTACCATACCAGATTTCAAATGTATATAAAATTGTAGCTGATGGAAAGTTATTTAATAGCTAAATATAATTAAATAATATATTTTGTTCAATCTATTTTGTACCATTCTTCAACCATAGTGAACATTTAATCCAAGCATGAGTTAATATAAACAAAAATTTGTTTCTTTCGATACCGATCTGATACTGGAGTGTGAGTACTAATATTAGTAAAAGTATCGGAAAAAATTATCGAGTAAAAAAATACTAGAATCGAAAGGAAAATATGGATATTAGTAAAGTATCGATTATTTTTTCGCATCCCTAAGTACACCCGATTGAAATTTGATCTCTCCATTATCGGCAGTCTAGTCTACTGTGAGAGTAGCGTGTTAGACCATGCCGGCCACCAAAACGGGTATAAAATGTGGTAACAGTCCTTGAGTAACCTTTTTGGGGCTAAACTAAATTCAACACTGGTAGGCCTTCCATTATTATTTGCAATGACACCTTTAGCATATAATTTTTTTCAAGGCCTAATATTTATAATCTTACAATAGTAGAACCTTGTTAATTCTAACTAAGTAGGGCAAAGTTGTTCGGATTAAAGAAAATGTTGAT
The DNA here is from genome assembly GCA_039000515.1 of Timema cristinae. Taxonomy (NCBI): domain Eukaryota; kingdom Metazoa; phylum Arthropoda; class Insecta; order Phasmatodea; family Timematidae; genus Timema; species Timema cristinae. The sequence goes on from JBCFYV010002419.1 coordinate 107,442, forward strand.
TAACCGGTAGAAGGGTCTACGGGAGATAGTTTATTTCACAATTTTAAATTACGGTTGAATGAGTTTTATGAAATATACATTCATTTAACTAATGTAGAACCCGCCTCGGTGGCGTAGTTGGCTAACGCGCTTGTCATGTGAGCTCAACTGCTGATGACGGGAGATCGAGGTTCGAATCTCGGTCGGGTGAACTGGGGTGGTTTTTCCTAAATGGTTTTTCCCTCTCCCTCCACGCAAATGCGGGCTGACTTCCTCTAATTCAACCTTCCAATTTCTAAATCCCTTATCGTAATTAGTACTTAAAAACGTATAACCCGAAAAGAGTAATAATACGCGGTTTCTAAATATTATTATTATTATTATTAACTAATGTAGAACATGTTTAAAATGTACTGTAGTTCATAATTTTCCTTTATTACAGTACTGTAAATTTTTTTTTAATTACAGGAAAAACACATTGAGCTGACTACAACATGGAAATATTTAGCATTTTTTTTATCATTGTTTCTTACAATTCTCGTTTAAATATGAGTTTGTTATAAATAAAATATAATTAGTTTGATTTTGATTGTTTTTGCCCCAATTTCCGAAAATTTTGTTTGGATTGTTTGGAATTTCAGACTACCGGAGTTCATTTTAACGGTGTTTTACTTAAAATAAGGGGAAAACCCCATCGAAAAAATAAGCTGTCCGGGTAACCCTTAAATAAGGGTATAATAAATAATAAAATAATAATAATAATAATAATAATAAAATAATCGCTTTAAGGGGAAATTAAGGCTACCCCATTTTTTTACCCTAAATAATAATTAAAAAAAA